>ML781532.1:325222-342912 GCA_009831015.1 Picea engelmannii | reverse complement strand
ATAATGAATATGCCATTATTCAATTTCTTAAAGTAGACACAATGATCATACTCACTCCTTGTATAATTCTGGCTCACCATGAAAGAGTCAAATTTCTTGTACCATTGTCTGGGCGACTACCTCAGACCATACAATGATTTCTTAAGCCTGCAAACAAATTTCTTGCTGCGATTATGAACAAACCCTTCAGTTTGTTCCATGTAAATTTCCTCATCCAAATCTCCATGTAAGAAAGCAGTCTTAACATCTAGTTGCTCCAACTCCAAATCAAGCAATGCAACTAATGCTAACACAATTCGATTTGAAATAGTCTTTACAATTGGTGAAAAAATCTCATGAAAGTCAATACCTTCTTTCTGAGAGTACCCTTTCTCAATGAGCCTTGCCTTGTACCTTTCCACCTTATCATCAACACCCTTCTTCATCTTGTAGACCCACTTGCAACCTACAGTTTTCCTGTCTCTTGGAAGTTCTACGAGATCCCATGTTGCATTCATCTCTAAAGCCTTCATTTCATCCTTCATCGCTTCTTTCCATTTATCACTGTTAGAACCCTTCACATATTCCTGATAGCACGAAGGTTCATCATCATTAGTACTTAAATAAACTGATGAAACAAAATCATCATACCTTTTGGAGGAACTCTGATCCGTGTAGACCTCATTAGAGAAGTTTTTGGTTCATCCACAATCTGTTGAATGTCATCATCATCCATGTCTTCCTCTACTGCAAGAGACTCTTCATGAACATCTTCTGAAACTTGTTCATGTTCACCTTCATTGGTTTCAAGCTAAATCTGTTGATACTTAGGTACTTCTTGTTGTTTCATTTGAACATCTACATTTGATTTGATGAGAGATGATTCATCAAATATTACATCTCTATTAATGGTGATCTTGTGGGCAGTAGGATCCCACAACCTGTACCCCTTAATACCATCACCATATCCAACAAAGATAAGCCTTTTTTATTTTGGATCTAATTTAGAATGTTGATGTTTCGGAATTAAAGCATAGGCATCACAACCAAAAACTTTAAGATTAGAATAATTACAAGGGTGACCTGTCCATACCTCCTCAGGAATTTTGCATTCTATTGTTGTTGATGGTGATCCATTTACCAAATAACAAGCTGTAGCTACTGCTTCTGCCCATAGTTCCTGTTGCAAATTGGCGTTACTAAGCATACTCCTTGCTCTCTCTAGAAGAGTCATGTTCATGCGTTCAACAACTCTGTTTTGCTGAGGAGTATAGGTAGTGGTTTTATGCCTATCGATCCCAAATTCCTTGCAATAATTCTCAAACTCCATTGACGTAAATTCACCACCATTATAAGTTCTTAAACTACCAGTGCTCTTTTCCACTAAAGCTCTAAACTGCTTGAAAATTGTAAATACATCAACCTTACTCTTTAACATATAGATCCACACCTTCCTAGAAATCATCTATAAAAGTTACAAAATATGATGATCCTCCATATGAGATAGTAGGGGATGGTCCCCAAACATAAGAATGGATATAGTCTAGGATTCCTTCATTGGTGTGTCTTCCGGTTTTAAATCTCTTCCTATTATGTTTTCCATAGATACAGTGCTTGCATAGATCTAACTTTAAAGACTTTAGACTAGGAAGTAACTTGTGATCAGTTAATACCTTTTATCCTTGTTCGCTCATATGACCCAACCATTGATTCCATAGTCGAACAAAATCACTGTCATTCTCAGATACCAATGTCGCATGATTTGATTCAGTCCTCCCTTCTAACAGAAACATGTTACCAACCTTCTTTTCTTTCATAACCAATAGAATTCCTTTGTAGACCTTCATAACTCCACCTTGAACAATAGTCTTGTAACCTCCTGTGTCTAAGACTCCCAAAGAGATTAGGTTCTTCCTAAGCTCAGGTACATGTCTTACATCAGTTAGTATTTTCACAGTTCCATCAAACATCTTAATTCAAATGCTACCGATTCCCACAACTTTAGATGAAATATCAGTATCGATGTAAACTACTCCATCATCTATAGACTGGTAAGTAATAAACCAGTGTCTATGAAGAGACATGTGGTTTGAAGCACCAGAATCTAATAACCACTGTTGATCATGACGTGAACCAATAATAATTGATAAAACTTCATCAACCATACCTGACCCTGTTGCTGAACCTGTTTCAGTTGCATTTGCTTCCTTCATCTCTTTTGGAGGGTCTTCTTTGGAGGCTTGTTGTCGCTTCCAACAATCCTTCTTCAGGTGTCTAGATTTGCCACAAAACCAACACTTGAGATTTCTCTTTCTACCCTTCGACTTTGAACGAGAGAAATCCCTCTGATCATGTCCTCTTTCTTTTGGTCTGCCTCTAATCATCAATGCCTCAGATGTAGAGGTTTCTAGATTGGATTTCTTTCTTGTTTCCTCAGACAGTAAATCTCCAACAGTATCATCAAACTCAATACTTTCTGTTGAACTGAAACTAATAGAGGTAACAAAGTGATCCCATGACGCGGGCAAAGAACACAATAATGTAATTGCCTTATCTTCAGATTCAAATTTCACTCCCATGCTAGTCAACTGAACTAAGAGAGTATTAAAAGTATTTAGATGATCAACTATCTTCATACCTTCCTTCATGCGCAAACTTTACAATTGTCTTTTCAAGAAGATCCATTTTGTCAGGGATTTCGTCAAGTACAGGCTTTCCAGTTTTGACCACACACCGACTGTTGTCTCCTCTGTAACAATGTTGAACAATACATCGTCGGCCAAACACAGGCGTATGGTACTCAATGCTCTCACATCCATCTCATCCCAGTCATCGTCTGTTATGGATGCGGGCTGTTTTGCTTTTCCCAACAACACATTTACCATGCTTTGTTGCACGAGCAGATCGTGCATCTTAACCTTCCAGATCTCGAAATTGTTCTTGCCATTGAACTTCTCAATTTCAAACTTAGCACTCTGCATCTTTTTCATTAAAATAAACATACAGAACAAACACCGCTGCTTGTAATAATCAAGGTCCTTTCAAAAAATGATGTGGAAGAATAACAATTTAAGCTTTACAAAATTTAATAAAAGATTTAATAAAAAAACCTTTTACTAACCCCACCTTTTCCTCACCTTTTATTAAAATAAAAAATAAAAATAAAAAACAAAATCCACCTTTTAAAATTCCTCCAGCCTTTTATGCATGTAATAGTCCATACTATATATAGTAATTGCTTTTATACCTTTTAAAAGCAACCTCCACGTTAATTTAAAAACATGCCCTTTTAAAAAACATGTTGAATTTTTAATTCTTTTAAATTTACCATTCCAATTCAACAGTCCGCGAATAAATTACCATGTGAATAAATTTTCACTCCCAAAACAAACGCTTCATTAAAAAATTGTTTGAAAAAGGGTCGCCGCACCTCCCAAGTGAGTGGACTGCGTGCGTGCTTCAAAGGGCCACCGCACCTCCTGGAGGGTTGGACTGCGGAAATCAAAATAATTACATGGGGAGCCTCTGCACCTCCCGATGCATCTGGGTTGCGGAAAGTCCGAAAATTTAACTGCACGAAAGTGTACAGTAGTGGCCGCCGCGACCTCCGAGAGGAGAGACCTGCGGAAATTTGGAGATCTACGCACCTCCAAAAAAATTGATTCCCTCGACTGCCTTCTCCTCAAACCCACTCTGATACCACTTGTTATATTTGCAAATGCGGAAACACAAAAATCAATAAAAATTCAGAAAAGAAACACAACATTTTACGTGGTTCACCCAAACGTTGGGCAGCTCACTCACGCTCCTCATACACCTCATGAGTACACCATTACCCCAATTCTCCTTTATGCCTCTACGGACTTACATCAATAATGAACAAAATTAGATTAGTTACACAACTAATTCTAAAGTTGTTCGTTCATACCAAATTGGCAAATTTGGTTGAACAAACTACCACAAATAAAGGCTCCACTAAATCTGCTCATATCTACTAAATCTGGGAAATTCGTTTGCATATTCAACAAGCAACTCATTTGCACAAAGAGAAAATGGCTCAAATTTTATCTCAAGACCACCTAGATCCGGGCCTTCAAATCATTTTACAGAAGCCATAGAGATGACGTTGGAAATTTGATTAGCAAATGATCGATATGTTAGAAATTAATTAAACAACCAGTCAACCTGGTAGTTGATAGAGATAAGCGTGCAGTAAATGCATCACTCCAGTAACTTCTTGGAAGAATGAGAAATGCCTGGAAGAAGTAATTCCAACCATTGATCTTGAAACCAAACAACGGTGTAGCTCATCTCACCATTGTATAAATACCCATTCCTGTAATGCGATAGACAAGTTATTGTGTGTTCATCTATGCGTGTGTTTAACTGTGTGTGCTCTTCTCTAATTTGGTATCAAATCCAAGAGAGTCGTGAGAGCCGTGTGATCCGGAGAGGGCATGAGTGTTGTGAAAGTTGTGAAGTCCCAGAGAGCTGGGCTGTGAGGAATTACTGCTATCGTTTTCTTTCCTGTGTAAGAGTGCTCTCCACCTATGCAAGAGAGTCGTGAGTGCCCTGTGAGAGCAGAGAGGGTCGTGAGTGTAGTGAAGGGTGAAATCACAGAGAGAGGTGAGAGGGTGTTGTTCTGTCACCTTGCATGGAAGAGTTTGATCTATCTAAAATTGGAGCAAAGCTACCGCCCATGTTGTCTAGGATTAAAAAATAAAGAGCAGTTGCTAAGCATTGATAGTCGATGTTGTGACTGGGAGAATAGATTGTAATTGTTGTTGTGACTAGTTTTTTCTTTGTTATACGAAGAAGTAGAGAAGGGGCCATCGTTTTCTCTTGAGATAAGGGCGCTGGCAGTGTCAAGATTCGTGTGAACATGAAGAAGGTGAGGGATGCATGAGAGGGTCTTCAATCTGCGTGATGATTACATGTTCGTTTGCTACCTGTCTGCTATGAGATCATTTGTTGTCTGTCTGTTGTAAGGGAGAGTCATGGACTCTTGGGCCCATCATAATTTCTAAAATATGAGGGGTGATTGAGGCTACAGGATCTCTGTGGAAGAGGCATTTAATTTTTTTGTTTTGAAAGAAGCTGTAAAGGTATACATATTGCCCTTTATGGCTGGTAAATTTGAGTAAAAAGGAATTTTTTTATCCTTTTATGGTTGAATGTTGGATGATTTGGTGAAAGAGGTTTTATATTGTGTGAAAAGGAACATAAATCATAACTTAAAAGATAATGTGGAAAGGTGTTATGGTGTGGTGAATTTAATAAATTAAAATTAAAAAAAGAAAACTTGAACTAAGGCTAAATGGTGGTGTGTGATAATGCTATGATATGGTGTTTATTAGTAATATGGTAGTGTGATTATATGTTTTTCATGCTGTACAGATTATGACAAAGCTCACATTATAAAGAGGTGATGTTATATATTGTGATTTGGGTTATCCAGAATTTGGAACATTTACAAAGTTTTTTGGGGTTCTAGAGTATTGGTTATTACTAGCCATTTTAGTGCTTTAAACAAAATGGCAAATATCATGGAAGATTCATATATAAATTAATCAAAGAAATTAGATGGGGAAAATTATGTCAATTGGAAGTTTAAGTTGCAGACATTGATGGAAGGATACAATGTTTGGTCGATTGCATGTGGAGACGAAGCAAAATCAGTTGCCCTGACAGCCTCAGTTTAGGATTGGGAGTGACGAGAGACTAAAGCGAAGGTGTTTTTAAGGATGTTCATCAAGGACAAAATCATCCCACACATTAGGGAATGCAAAACATCCCATGAAACTTGGGAGACACTTAAAAGTTTTTATGAGACGACGAACACAAACTGTGTATTGTTTTTGAAGAGTAAGCTTCTTTCAATTAAGATGGAGGAGAATGAAAATATTTGTAACTTCATTTCTAGAATCAAAGAGTTGAAAGATAAGCTAGGAGATATCGGTGAGAAGATTTTTGGTACTGATGTGGCCACTGTCACATTAAATGGCATGTTGGATGAATATCAAATGTTTATTAATGGGATTGCAGCTAGGGGAAAGGCCCCTACTTTTGATGAATTGACAGATATTCTTCTGCAAGAGGAGGAGCGCAAAAATAATCTCAATAGCAGATATCAAAATTCAGATCTGACATTAGTGGCGAAAGGGAAACAACCCTACAAAGGAAATCCTTGGAGGAGAAATAAAGAAGGTAAACCATATACAAAACTAGATAATGGCAGGGCACCACCAAGCACACACACACATGTGAAGAAGAATGAAGGATGCTTCTACTGTGGTAAGTTTGGACATTATGCTAAAGATTGTAGGAGGAGGAAGTCTAATGAGTCCAAATATAACAAACATTCAAAAAAATTTGTTGATAAAGGTGCGAGAGTATGTGATGATTTTAAAAATCTCAAGTTGTTTGTTTTTTATGTTGCTTTATCAGCAGACACTAATGATGCTAATGCCTAGTTTATTGATTCTGGTGTTGATAGCAATAATTCTTGTCAGGGGTTCGAGAAGTATTCGGGTCTTCAAGTTGCACAAAATGCTCAAGCACAGCTCGGGAGAATTCTTGTTTTCCAAGTAGCGAGCGAGCGAAGTTTTGCCATCGACAACCGAGATCCGACCACGAAACAGATCAACGGTTATCGGGATCTCGGAGTTGTCAATCTACCCGACATTTAGCAGCAAATAAGTCTTTTCTGTTTGGAGGCTGAATACAAGTCATCCGATCCAGTGACGCGTGTGGCAAGAGCCGGACGTCTTGGCGTTTCGCCCGTCGCGACTCCAACACGCAAAGAGCAGCTCCATTGTTTTGCAAGACGCGAAGTGCCGAGAGCGTCCGGGAACTCGGACCCATAGAAGTGCCGCGAAGATCAGAGTCGTCCGTCAACAGAGACACGCGGCGAGAGATCCCGCAGATTCGTGGATCGAGGAAATGAAAGTCCCACGTACATTGCAACGGGAATCGCGATATCCCGACACGCGATTTCTCGACGGAGCTGAGGACCTTAGTGGGGGACAGGTGTCAGAAGGTCAGTCCTTGTAGGGAGGTAGCGCCAAGTGTTATCAGCGTATCGCGAACTCGGAGGTTCGTGATTTAGAGCCGCAAAGATTTGCATGTAGAGGTGCGAGACCACGAGAAGCGATATCTTGGCAACCGCCGGGTTAGCATGTGGGTCCGTAGGAGCAAGTGGAATACAGGTGGAAGGCTATCGCGAGTCCAAAGGATGCGTGCTCGTTGATATTGCAAACCGCAAAACCCCGATGGGGGGTTTGGTTATGGTCACGTGGAGACTGGTCACATGGATCTTGTTCTCGCCGATAGGGGCTAGCTCCTAGGAGGAGGAGCTCATCGCACATCGGGATATCGGAGATCTCGGAGGCAAGGAGTTCTTGCATCTTGAACTCGCGAACCTCGAAACCCCGAAACCTCACCACATACCTCCATCGCTTATCCCTGGCGGCCATGTCCCATCCCCGTAGCATGCCAAATCACCCCTGCCTGATCACCGTCCACTCACCACTCCATGTCAAGTCCTCCAGTCATCACGACAGCCTCCGCTTCCATCTGCTTGTCCTACCATGATCTCTCCAAATAGATCCAAATGGCGGAATAAGAAAGCCTCCATGTACTGTAGGTATAGAGTCGATCGGGACCTTTCCCGATCCCAATGAAGCAGTTATTGCAGTAGTTGATGGTGGTTGGCCATCGTTTCAACCATAAATGGAAAGTCCAAAATGACTGAAAGCTTGTCATTTCATTCACAGGTCCTCTAGGAACATGGTTGCATCTGACTGAAGTTCACGACTGTCCAGAAAATACAAGTGCAGTAAACATGCATACGTAATGTCTTCAATGCAGTGTCTCGAATTGGCTTCGATGTTTTTTCTCTAAGTATTTAGGGGAGTTTTCTCGCATTTTGGCAGTATCGATGGTAGATTTGAGCTCCCGGTTGTAAAGTTTTAATGAAGCATTGTTGCTCTGGTTATGTATGAACATTTGAGACTTCTTGCCTTATGAATGCTAGTTTCTTTCATGTCTTTGTTTACACTGTGTTAGAGCATCTCGGAATTGGAAGATCCAGTCGAGCTGTAGCTATTATAGGATGATGTTGTAATGGATCACTGTAACAGTTACGGAGCCTCTATTCGGTTCTTGTGATTTCCCCAATTGCTGAGTGACTTGGAATTGGAAGATCTAGTCAAGTCTTCTCTTCAGTTTCTTGAAGCTCTGAACTAGGAGGATCCTGCGTTCAGAGTTTTTCCTCTGCAAACCGCTACGAGCCTGATGCCTATGGTCGTTTTTTCACCCTTCTTATTAAGTCTTCCACCTGTTCATCCTTAAATCAACCCACTGGCCGAAGTTAGGATTCCAGACCTCCCTTGTTCTTTACATACCAGACCCAGTCCCTGAGTTAGAATGATATTTCCTTGAGTCTTTACCTCCATTTGATCACCATTTAAAACAAATCGTGACATTAATCTGATGGGTGTCGGGCTCTGCTCCTGCAAGCAATCCAGGAGTGACTTCCGACGCTAACATTTCTGGCGCCGTTGCCGGGGATGAAATTGAAGATTTTCCCTGGCTAGAATGACATTGAGCCTCTGAATCCGAAGGTGCATCGGATTATCGGAGCCTTTCAGATTGCTAATTTGCACCTGGCGACTCCATTGTGACGACTCCGCTGGGGAGAACCTGCTCGGTTAATTGTGGCTTTCAGAGGCAGGCATACGCGGTCTCATCCACAACTGCCTCTAGCTACGCCCGAAACGAATCCAGAGGCGATGCTCAGAAAGGGAAAGGCCTCTGAAGAAGAAGCGTCCATCACCAAACCAGGTAATCCACTATATCCTTCTGTTGGAGCTCCTTTTTCTCCTCCTCAGTTATTTGACAGGCCTGTCTTTGCAGTTTCCCGTTTCTTAAATTTTGGGAGTGTTCCTGTTGAGTTTTCCTCTCCTAGTCTGGGACCAGAGGGACAAGACTTTGTCACTCCCCTCTCCCCTGAAGCTATACTTTGGCGTAGACCCAGGGCCACTGAAGATTTCCCCACTCCTGCGCAAGGGGAAGCGCCTGCTGACTTGAGCTCATTAACCTTCTCTTTAAATCCCCTTTTGTTTCCCACTCCACTTCGGGACTCACTCTCGCTAGCCCCTTCACGAACTCCTTCTCCTCCAAGTTCTCCTCCACCTAACATCCCTATGGCTGGTGCTAATCCCCCTCTAAATAGAATGGACGCCATAGTCGCTGCCAGATACGCTCCCTTAGTTCTTCCCCATCCTATGAATCCTCTCCCTGCTGGAGATTACTTGAAATACATGCCCAAGTTCACTGGGGAAGGAGACATAACTGCCGAAGAGCACCTGGCTGCTTTCTATAGTTATGCAGACAACCTCAATATTGAAAATGAAGATGTATGGATGAGAGTCTTTGTCCAGAGCCTGGATGGTGAAGTGAGGAAGTGGTTTAGAGGATTGGCCCCAGGATCTATTGCTGGGATTGAGGCTCTGGATAGTGCTTTCCTGAGGCAGTGGGGAGATAGGAAGGATTTCATTTATTACATGACTGAGTTTGGGTCTCTGAAGAAGATGGAAGGAGAGTATGTCTCTGATTTCTCCAAAAGATTCAATAAAATGTATAATAAGATTCCTGCAGAGATAAAGCCCTCAGAAGCCTCTGCCCAAATTTCCTATGCTGGTGCATTTGACCCTGATTTTTGCCTTTTGTTGAGAGAAAGAAGAGTCACCTCCTTAGCCCAAATGCAAGATGCGGCCATAGAAGTGGAATCCAATGTGTTAGTAGCTGACAGATTGAGGAACAAGGCTGACACAGACAGAAAAAAGGGAAGGTTAGAAACCTCAACCTCTGGATCATTGGTGTCCCACCCTCAAGTGGATGAACTGACCAAGATGGTGAAGTCTTTGTCTGCAGAGATGGAGAGGATGAGGATGGAAGGGAGGCAGGCATATAAAGGCCCTCAGATCGCTGAAAACAAGGGAGGTTTCAGAAGGTCAAATAATTTTATTCCCTCGAATATGCAGAAAGAGAAGGGAAGAGACAGAGAAGACCAGAAGATTCAGGCCCCTTTTCAAAACAATTTTGTGACCGAGTGGGGAAGAGGGGAATTTGATGAGCTTGATCCTGAAATCCACTGCGTTGGAGACACTCCTCCTTTTCCCCATCTCACTCAATCAGCATACAAAGAGTCTCTCATGGACAGTCAGCTGAATGAACTAAGCAAGGGAGACAAAGCTAGTGGCAGCCGAGGCAGATACAACTTGAGGTCTGATAAAAAGACAACAGCGCCTGATATTCCTCAGCAGTCCATTAGAGCATAGAGACCTGCTAATGAAGAAGCAAATGGTCACAGAGGTAAGAAAGCTCAACCCCCCTCTCCCATTGCCCATAATCATGTTCCTGAAATAAAAGAAATTCCAAAGCCTAAATCTTCTTTTAATTTTGAGCATGAGATTCAAAAGATCAGAATCCCTGTGCCCCTCACTGAGCTGATTAAAAATGACGAATTTAAAAAACGTTTCTCTGAGATTTTACAGTCTGAAGCCTCATGCCTTCCCTCAGACTCCATAAACCTCCAAGACAAAAAGCCAGTAGTTGTCCTAGGTCTCATGGTAGAAGATAGAGATGACTCATCCCCTCCCTTCTACACCTCCTTGAACATACATGACAAAGTGCTGCACAACTGCTTGATGGATTCAGGGGCCTCTCACAACCTCATGCCCAAAACTGTCATGGAAGAGTTGGGACTAGAAGTTACCAGAGCCTATCATGACCTCTATTCTTTTGACTCCAGGAGAGTTCAGTGTCTTGGAGTTATTAAAGACCTGGTTGTAACCTTGTTTCAATTTCCTATGAAAAGTGTGGTCATGGATATCGTGGTAGCCGATGTTCCCCCAAAGTTCGGTATGTTGTTATCAAGATCTTGGATAAAAAGACTGGGGGGAACCTTGCAGATGGACCTCACATATGCTACTTTCCCGGTGTTTGGGGGAGAACATAGAAGGCTATATAGAGAAGCCCAGTTGGCCTATATAATCAGTGATGAAGCTAACCCAACCAATCATCCCATCTTTGCCTTGGACACTGATTTAGGCTCCAGTTTATTACAAGTCACCCATGCTCCCGAGCCTTCTCTCAAACTCAGAAAGCCACCCGCCATTTCCCCTAAGCTTCCTCCCTCCATCACCCCCGTCTGGAAAATGTTCTTCGATGGAGCCTCTTCCAGGGAAGGTGTTGGAGCTGGAGTGGTTTTTGTGTCACCAGATCAGGAGACCATATCTCTGTCATACAAATTAGAATTCGAAGCTACCAACAATGTGGCAGAGTATGAGGCTCTTGTTCTAGGATTAAGAGCTGCGAGGGAAATGGGGATTCAGGAAGTAGCAGTGTTCGGTGATGCAGAGTTGGTGGTCCAGCATGTCAGAAACGCTTATCAGGCTAAGCATCCTCGACTTAGGAGCTACATAAATGAGGTATGGGATCTAGTTGACAGTTTCTTCTCAGCATTTAACATTTCTTTCATCCAAAGAGAAGAAAACACAGTGGCAGATTCCTTGGCTACATTAGCAAGCATTTTCAAGGTACTCTTGCCGCCCAAACTAAGGTACGGTGTGGAGGTGAAATACATGCCCTCCATACCTAACAACGTCAAACATTGGAAGGTATTCGAGGCTGATCTAGAAATCAAGAAATTCTTGGAGACTGTTGATGAATTTTCAGAGATGCATATCGACCAAGACTGTCTCTGAAGAAGAGCCCCGATGGGGGTAATTTTCTAAATAAAATTGCAGAGCGTGACATTGTACAGCTGCCCACCAACCATATTCCCAGAGGACTGGTCCCTTTGGAAAGGCTCTTTGATAGAAATGACGTATCATTAAAAGGAGAGGTCACGCAGGATGACACTGGTACTATTCAGTGCAACATTGGGACCAAGGATGAGCCCAAGCTTATCAAATTGTCAAAAAGTCTGACAGAGGAGCAGAGGTCTGAATACATTGGACTTTTGAGAGAATTTGCTGATGTATTTGCCTGGACCTACGAAGACCTCAAAAACTATGACACCTCTGTCATCGAGCATAAAATTCCGTTGGAGGAGGCAAAGCCATTCAGGCAGAAGTTGAGACAGATCAATCCCATGCTGCTGCCTATCATGGAAAGGGAAGTGAAGAAGCTACTTCAAGCTCGGATCATTGTGCCACTAAGATATTCAGAATGGGTGGCCAACTTGGTCCCAGTAAGGAAAAAGAATGGAGAGATCCGACTCTGTGTAGACTTCAGAAACCTAAATAGGAGCTCACGGAAGGATAACTACCCCTTTCCGAAGATGGAACATATACTGCAGAGGGTAACATGAGCTTCCAGGATGTCCATGATTGATGGTTTCTCTGGCTACAATCAGGTTTCTGTTCTACCTGAAGACAGGGAAAAGAGAGCATTCACCACTCCATGGGGCACATTCATGTATGCCAAGATGCCTTTTGGACTAATGAATGCAGGGGCGACATTCCAACGTGCCATGGACATAGGTTTCGTTTTGGAAAAGGATAAATTTGTGGTCATTTATCTGGATGACATCACAGTGTTTTCAAAGTCTGATAAGGAGCACTGTTGTCATCTCAGGAAAGTTTTCCTAAAATGCAGAAAGTTTGGCATTTCATTAAACCCCAGGAAATCTCTATTCGCCATGAAGGAGGGAAAGCTACTAGGCCACATAGTATCATCAGAATGAGTCAGGATTGATCCCAGCAGAGTTGAAGTGATACAAACCTTATCAATCCCAAGATCCAGGAAGGAGGTTCAATCTTTCCTCGGTAAAATTAATTTTCTGAGGAGGTTTGTGCCTAATTTCGCTGAGGAGGTAAAGCTGATAACAACCATGCTGAAGAAAGAGAATGAAGTAAGGTGGACCCCTCAATCGCGACATTCCTTTGAACAAATCAAGAAATCCCTAACTGAATCTCCTTTGCTTATCAGTCCTGACTACTCAAAGGATTTCCTTATTTTCTCCTTTGCCTCGCCTGACACAGTAGTTGCTGTGTTATTACAGGCAAATTACAGCAGGCTAGAACAGCCTATTGCTTACTTCAGCCGAGCATTAAGGGATGCCAAAGTCAGGTATGACACTATGGAGAAGCAGGCTTACGCTCTAGTGAAATCTCTCAAAGCTTTTAGAACCTACATCCTGCAGTCAAAGATCATCGCCTATGTCCCCTCGGCTGCTGTTAAAGACATTCTTATTCAGCCTGACATAGACGGGAGGAGTAAATGGATAGCCAAAATCCTGGAGTTCGACCTGGAAATAAGGCCCACCAAATTAATCAAAGGGCAAGGTTTAGCCAAGCTGTTGGCTAAAGAAAATTGCCATGCTTTGGGGATAAGTTTCATCAACGAATGCTCAGGTGATCAGCAGGACCAACTACCTGATATAGACCATCAAAGGGAGCCCCCATTGGCTCGATGTCCTTGGTATAAGGATGTCATATACTTTCTGTAGGAGTTGCGGCCTCCAGACGACCTGCCAAGAAGCAAAGCAAGAGCTCTAAAGCTCAAAGCAGTCAGATACTTCCTGATCGATCAGGTGTTATATTGGAAAGACCCACTGGGGGTGATTTTAAAATGCATAAGTTCGCCAGAGGCCGAGATGATCGTGGCTGAATTTCATAGCGGCCTATGTGGAGGGCACCATTTCTGGAGAGCCACAGCCCACAAAATCCTCAGGGTTGGATACTACTAGCCTACCGTGTTCACTGATGTCTGCAGAAGAGTCAAAGCCTGCATCAAATGTCAAAATTTGCTGGAAAGCAGCAGCTCAGGTCTCTGCCGTTAAATCCAGTAGTGGTTTCAGAGCCTTTTCAGCAGTGGGGCCTAGATTTCATTGGAGAAATTCACCCTCCCTCTAGTGGGTAGCATAGGTGGATCCTGACTGCTACAGATTTCTTTACCAAGTGGATTGAAGCTATTCCCACCAGGAGTGCTTCCCACAAGGTAATCATCGGGTTCTTGGAGGACCTCATCACAAGGTTCAGCTGTCCAAATAAGATTGTCACCGATAATGCAGCTGCTTTAGGGTCTGAGCCATTAGCCAGGTTCTGTGAGCAGTTCGGGATTAAACTGATTCACTCCACCCCATAATATCCACAGGGCAATGGTTTAGCAGAGTCCTCCAACAAAATTTTAATAAGAATCATCAAAAGGCTGTTGGAAGACAACCAAAGGGCTTGGAACTTGAAGCTTAAATTCGCCCTATGGGCTGATCGGGTGACTACAAAGAGAGCTACAGGCCTTTCCCCTTTCCAGTTAGTCTATGGAGCCGAAGTTGTTTTCCCTTCTTAGCTAGCCATCCCTGTAGCGAAATTCCTCCAGGACCATCAGGAGGAGCCTGATGACATGATCAGAAGGATTCATCAGCTAGTAGAGGTCCAGCAGGCTAGGGAGCAAACAGTGGGCAGGATTCAGGACCATCAGCAGAAGATCAAGCAAGTCTTCGATAAGAAGGCCAAGAAGGGGCGGTTCCAAGTAGGAGACCTGGTACTGAAATGGGATGTTCCTAAACAAGATAGGGGCAAACACAACAAGTTTGAAGCCTTGTGGATTGGGCCTTTCAGAATCTCCGAGGTTTTCTCAAACAACACATACAGGTTGCGAGATTTGGAAGGTGAAGAAGTTTTCAGCAGCCCAGTAAATGGGCATTTCCTGAAAAAATGTTTTGTTTGAGTCTCAGATGACTCTTTGTTTGTAAATACTGTCCTTTGTTTCTTAGTTCGTTTCCATTTTATTTTTGCGGCCTAATAAAGACTCCATAGCCCAACAGAAAGGCGATTGGAACTGCAGAAGGAGTTCTTAGAGCATCGCAGGGATGACTCTATCCCCCATGGAGCCTGATGTTAGCAATAATTCTTGTCAGGGGTTCGAGAAGTATTCGGTTCTTCAAGTTGCACAAAATGCTCAAGAACAGCTCGGGAGAATTCTTGTTTTCCAAGTAGCGAGCGAGCGAAGTTTTGCCATCGAAAACCGAGATCCATCCACGAAACAGATCAAAGGTTATCGGGATCTCGGAGTTGTCAATCTACCCGACATTTAGCAGCAAAGAAGTCTTTTCTGTTTGGAGGCTGAATACAGGTCGTCCGATCCAGTGACGCGTGTCGCAAGAGCCGGACGTCTCGGCGTTTTGCCCATTGTGACTCCAACACGCAAAGAGTAGCTCCATTGTTTTGCGAGACGCGAAGTGCCGAGAGCGTCCAAGAACTCGAGCCCACAGAAGTGCCGAGAAGATCAAAGCCATCTGTCAACAGAGACACGCGACGAGAGATCCCGCAGAGTCGGGGATAGAGGAAATGAAAGTCCCACGTACATTGTAACGGGAATCACGATATCCCGACACGCGATTTCTCGACGGAGCTGAGGACCTTAGTGGGGGACAGGTGTCAGAAGGTCAGTCCTTGTAGGGAGGTAGCGCCAAGTGTTATCAGCGTATCGTGAACCTGGAAGTTCGTGAGTTAGAGCCGCAAAGATTTGCATGCAGAGGTGCGAGACCATGAGAAGCGATATCTTGGTAATCGCCGGGTTAGCATGTGGGTCCGCAAGAGCAAGTGGAATACAGGTGGAAGGCTATCGCGAGTCCAAAGGATGCGTGCTCGTTGATATTGCAAACCACGAAACCCCGATGGGGGGGTTTGGTTATGGTCACGTGGAGACTGGTCACATGGATCTTGTTCTAGCTGATAGAGGCTAGCTCCTAGGAGGAGGAGCTCATCGCACATCGGGATATTGGAGATCCCAGAGGCAAGGAGTTCGTGCATCTTGAACTCGCGAACCCCAAAACCCTGAAACCTCACCACATACCTCCATCGCTTATCCCTGGCCGCCACATCTCATCCCCGTAGCATGCCAAATCACCCCTGCCTGATCACCGTCCACTCACCAGTCCATGTCAAGTCCTCTAGTCATCACGACGGCCTCCGCTTCCATCCGCTCGTCCTACCATGATCTCTCCGAACAGATCCAAATGGAGGAATAAGAAAGCCTCCATGTACTGTAGGTATAGAGTCGACCAGGACCTTTCCCGATCCCAATGAAGCAGTTATTGCAGTAGTTGATGGTGGTTGGCCATCGTTTCGACCATAAATGGAAAGTCCAAAATGACTGAAATCTTGTCATTTCATTCACAGGTCCTCTGGGAGCACGATTGCGTCTGACTGAAGTTCACGACTGTCCAGAAAATGCAGGCGCAGTAAACATGCAGACGTAATGTCTTCAATGTAGTGTCTGGAATTGGCTTCGATGTTTTTGCTCTAAGTATTTAGGGGAGTTTTCTCGCATTTTGGCAGTATCGATGGTAGAGCTGAGCTCCCGGCTGTAAAGTTTTAATGAAGCATTGTTTCTCTGGTTATGTATGAACATTTGAGACTTCTTGCCTTATGACTGCTAGTTTCTTTCATGTCTTTGTTTACACTGTGTTAGAGCAGCTCGGAATTGGAAGATCCAGTCGAGCTGTAGCTGTTATAGGATGATGTTGTAATGGATCACTGTAACAGTTACAGAGCCTCTAATCGGTTCTTGTGATTTCCCCAATCGCTGAGTGACTTGGAATTGGAGGATCCAGTCAAGTCTTCTCTTCAGTTTCTTGAAGCTCTGAACCAAGAGGATCCTGCGTTCAGAGTTTTTCCTCTGCAAACCGCTACGAGCCTGATGCCTATGGTCGTTTGTTCACCCTTCTTATTAAGTCTTCCACCTGTTCATCCTTAAATCAACCCACTGGCCGAAGTTAGGATTCCATACCTCCCTTGTTCTTTACATACCAGACCCAGTCCCTGAGTTAGAATGATATTTCCTTGAGTCTTTACCTCCATTTGATCACCATTTAAAACAAATCGTGACATTAATCTGATGGGTGTCGGGCTCTGCTCCTGCAAGCAATCCAGGAGTGACTTCCGACGCTAAAATTTTTGGCTCCGTTGCCGGGGACAAAATTAAATATTTTCCCTGGGTAGAACGACATTGAGCCTCTGAATCCGAAGGTGCATCAGATTATCAGAGCCTTTCAGATTTCTAAGTTGCACCTGGCGACTCCATTGTGACGACTCCGCTGGGGAGAACCTGCTCGGTTAATTGTGGCTTTCAGAGGCAGGCATACGCGGTCTCATCCACAACTACCTCTAGCTACGCCTGAAATGAATTCAGAGGCGGTGCTCAGAAAGGGAAAGGCCTCTGAAGAAGAAGCGTCCATCAACGAACTAGGTAATCCACTATATCCTTCTGTTGGAGCTCCTTTTTCTCCTCCTCAGTTATTTGACAGGCCTGTCTTTGCAGTTTCCCGTTTCTTAAATTTTGGGAGTGTTCCTGTTGATTTTTCCTCTCCTGGTCTGGGACCAGAGGGATAAGACTTTGTCACTCCCCTCTCCCCTGAAGCTATACCTTGGCGTAGACCCAGGGTTGCTGAAGATTTCCCCACTCCTGCGCAAGGGGAAGCGCCTGCTGACTTGAGCTCGTTAACCTTCTCCTTAAATCCCCTTTTGTTTCCCACTCCACTTTGGGACTCACTCCCGCTAGCCCCTTCACGAACTCCTTCTCCTCCAAGTTCTCCTCCACCTAACATCCCTATGGCTGGTGCTAATCCCCCTCTAAATAGAATGGACGCCATAGTCGCTGCCAGATACGCTCCCTTAGTTCTTCCCCATCCTATGAAT
>ML781532.1:290446-323879 GCA_009831015.1 Picea engelmannii | reverse complement strand
ATGTTGTTATCAAGATCTTGGATAAAAAGACTGGGGGGAACCTTGCAGATGGACCTCACATATGCTACTATCCCGGTGTTTGGGGGAGAACATAGAAGGCTATATAGAGAAGCCCAGTTGGCCTATATAATCAGTGATGAAGCTAACCCCACCAATCATCCCATCTTTGCCTTGGACACTGATTTAGGCTCTAGTTTATTACAGCTCACCCATGCCCTCGAGCCTCCTCTCAAACTCAGAAAGCTACCCACCATTTCCCGTAAGCTTCCTCCCTCCATCACCCCCGTCTGGAAAATGTTCTTGGATGGAGCCTCTTCCAGGGAAGGTGCTGGAGCTGGAGTGGTTTTTGTGTCACCAGATCAGGAGACCATATCTCTGTCATACAAATTAGAATTCGAAGCTACCAACAATGTGGCAGAGTATGAGGCTCTTGTTCTGGGATTAAGAGTTGCGAGGGAAATGGGGATTCAGGAAGTAGCAGTGTTCGGTGATGCAGAGTTGGTGGTCCAGCAGGTCATAAACACTTATCAGGATAAGCATCCTCGACTTAGGAGCTACAGAAATGAGGTATGGGATCTAGTTGACATTTTCTTCTCATCATTTAACATTTCTTTCATCCCAAGAGAAGAAAACACAGTTGAAGATTCCTTGGCTACATCAGCAAGCATTTTCAAGGTACTCTTCCCACCCAAACTAAGGTACGGTGTGGAGGTGAAATACAGGCCCTCCATACCTGACAACGTCAAACATTGGAAGGTATTCGAGGATGATATAGAAATCAATAAATTCTTGGAGACTGTTGATGAATTTTCAGAGATGCATATCGACCAAGACTCTGTCTCTGAAGAAGAGCCCCGATGGGGGTAATTTTCTGAATAAAATTGTAGAGCGTGACATTGTACAACTGCCCACCAACCATATTCCCAGAGGACTGGTCCCCTTGGAAAGGCTCTTTGATATAAATGACGTATCATTAAAAGGAGAGGTCACGCAGGATGACACTGGTACTATTCAGTGCAACATTGGGACCAAGGATGAGCCCAAGCTTATCAAATTGTCAAAAAGTCTGACAGAGGAGCAGAGGTCCGAATACATTGGACTTTTGAGAGAATTTGCTGATGTATTTTCCTGGACCTTCGAAGACCTCAAAACCTATGACACCTCTGTCATCGAGTATAAAATTCCGTTGAAGGAGGAGGCAAAGCCATTCAGGTAGAAGCTGAGACAGATCAATCCCATGCTGCTGCCTATCATGGAAAGGGAAGTGAAGAAGCTGCTTCAAGCTCGGATCATTGTGCCACTAAGATATTCAAAATGGGTGGCCAACTTGGTCCCAGTAAGGAAAAAGAATGGAGAGATCTGACTCTGTGTAGACTTCAGAAACCTAAATAGGAGCTCACGGAAGGATAACTACCCCTTGCCGAAGATGGAACATATACTGCAAAGGGTAACAGGAGCTTCCATGATGTCCATGATTGATGGTTTCTCTGGCTACAATCAGGTTTCTGTTCTACCTGAAGACAGGGAAAATACAACATTCACCACTCCATGGGGCACATTCATGTATGCCAAGATGCCTTTTGGACCAATGAATGCAGGAGCGACATTCCAGCGTGCCATGGACATAGGTTTCGTTTTGGAAAAGGATAAATTCGTGGTCATTTATATGGATGACATCACAGTGTTTTCAAAGTCTGATAAAGAGCACTGTTGTCATCTCAGGAAAGTTTTCCTAAAATGCAGAAAGTTTGGCATTTCATTAAACCCCAGGAAATCTCTATTCGCCATGAAGGAGGGAAAGCTACTAGGCCACATAGTATTAGCAGAATGAGACAGGATTGATCCCAACAGAGTTGAAGCGATACAAACCTTATCAATCCCAAGATCCAGGAAGGAGGTTCAATCTTTCCTCGGTAAAATTAATTTTCTGAGGAGGTTTGTGCCTAATTTCGCTGAGGAGGTAAAGCTGATAACAACCATGCTGAAGAAAGAGAATGAAGTAAGGTGGACCCCTCAATTGCGGCATTCCTTTGAACAAATCAAGAAATCCCTAACTGAAGCTCCTGTGCTTATCAGTCCCGACTACTCAAAGGATTTCCTTATTTTCTCCTTTGCCTCACCTGATACAGTAGCTACTGTGTTATTACAGGCAAATGACAGCGGGCTAGAACAGCCTATTGCTTACTTCAGCCGAGCATTAAGGGATGTCGAAGTCAGGTATGACACTATGGAGAAGCAGGCTTACACTCTAGTGAAAGCTCTCAAAGCTTTTAGAACCTACATCCTGCAGTCAAAGATCATCGCCTATGTCCCCTCGGCTGCTGTTAAAGACATTCTTATTCAGCCTGACATAGACGGGAGAAGGAGTAAATGGATAGCCAAAATCCTGGAGTTCGACCTGGAAATAAGGCCCACCAAATTAATCAAAGGGAAAGGTTTAGCCAAGCTGTTGGCTGAAGAAAATTGCCATGATTTGGGGATAAGTTTCATCAACGAATGCTCAGGTGATCAGCAGGACCAACTACCTGATATAGACCATCAAAGGGAGCCCCCATTGGCTCAATGTCCTTGGTATAAGGATGTCATATACTTTCTGCAGGAGCTGTGGCCTCCATACGGCCTGCAAAGAAGCAAAGCAAGAGCTCTAAAGCTCAAAGCAGTCAGATACTACCTGATCGATCAGGTGTTATATTGGAAAGACCCACTGGGGGTGCTTTTAAAATGCATAAGTCCACCAGAGGCCGAGATGATCATGGCTGAATTTCACAGTGGCTTGTGTGGAGGGCACCATTTCATGAGAGCCACATCCCACAAAATCCTCAGCGCTGGATACTACTGGCCTACCGTGTTCACTGATGTCTGCAGAAGAGTCAGAGCCTGCATCAAATGTCAAAAATTTGCAGGAAAGCAGCAGCTCAGGTCTCTGCCGTTAAATCTGGTAGTGGTTTCAGGGCCTTTTCAGTAGTGGGGCCTAGATTTCATTGGAGAAATTCACCCTCCCTCCAGTGGGTAGCATAGGTGGATCCTGACTGCTACAGATTTCTTTACCAAGTGGATTGAAGCTATTCCCACCAGGAGTGCTTCCCACAGGGTAATCATCGGGTTCTTGGAGGACCTCATCACAAGGTTTGGCTGTCCAAATAAGATTGTCACCGATAACGCAGCCGCTTTCGGGTCTGAGCCATTAGCCAGGTTCTGTGAGCAGTTCGGGATTAAGCTGATTCACTCCACCCCATATTATCCATAGGGAAATGGTTTAGCAAAGTCCTCCAACAAAAGTTTAATAAGAATCATCAAAAGGCTGTTGGAAGACAACCAAAGGGCTTGGAACTCGAAGCTTAAATTCTCCCTATGGGCTGATCGGGTGACTACAAAGAGAGCTACAGGCCTCTCCCCTTTCCAGTTAGTCTACGGAGCCGAAGCTATTTTCGCTTCTCAGCTAGCCATACCTGTAGAGAAATTCCTCCAGGACCATCAGGAGGAGCCTGATGACATGATCAGAAGGATTCATCAGCTAGTAGAGGTCCAGCAGGCTAGGGAGAAAACAGTGGGCAGGATTCAGGACCATCAGCAGAAGATCAAGCAAGTCTTCGATAAGAAGGCCAAGAAGGGGTGGTTCCAGGTAGGAGACCTGGTACTGAAATGGGATGCTCCTAAACAAGATAAGGGCAAACACAACAAGTTTGAAGCCCTGTGGATTGGGCCTTTCCGAATCTCCAAGGTTTTCTCAAACAACACATACAGGTTGCGAGATTTGGAAGGTGAAGAAGTTTTCAGTGGCCCAGTAAATGGGCATTTCCTGAAAAAATGTTTTGTTTGAGTCTCAGATGAATCTTTGTTTGTAAATACTGTCCTTTGTTTCTTAGTTTGTGTCCATTTTATTTTTGCGGCCTAATAAAGACTCCATAGCCCAACAGAAAGGCGACTGGAACTGTAGAAGGAGTTCTTAGAGCATCGCAGGGACGACTCTATCCCCCATGGAGCCTGATGTTAGCAATAATTCTTGTCAGGGGTTCGAGAAGTATTCAAGTCTTCAAGTTGCACAAAATGCTCAAGCACAGCTCGGGAGAATTCTTGTTTTCCAAGTAGCGAGCGAGCGAAGTTTTGCCATCGACAACTGAGATCCGTCCACGAAACAGATCAATGGTTATCGGGATCTCAGAGTTGTCAATCTACCCGACATTTAGCGGCAAAGAATTCTTTTCTGTTTGGAGGCTGAATACAGGTCATCCGATCCAGTGACGTGTGTCGCAAGAGCTGGATGTCTCGGCGTTTCGCCCGTCGTGACTCCAACACGCAAAGAGCAGCTCCATTGTTTTGCGAGATGAAAAGTGCCGAGAGCGTTCGGGAACTCGGGCCCATAGAAGTGCCGAGAAGATCAGAGTCGTCCGTCAGTAGAGACACGTGGTGAGAGATCCCGCAGAGTCGGGGATCGAGGAAATGAAAGTCCCGCATACATTGCAACGGGAATCGCGATATCCCAACACGCGATTTCCCGACGGAGCTGAGGACCTTAGTGGGGGACAGGTGTCAAAAGGTCAGTCCTTGTAGGGAGGCAGCGCCAAGTGTTATCAGCGTATCACGAACTTGGAGGTTCGTGAGTTAGAGCCGCAAAGATTTGCATGCAGAGGTGCGAGACCACGAGAAGCGATATCTTGGCAACCGTCGGGTTAGCATGTGGGTCCGTAGGAGCAAGTGGAATACAGGTGGCAGGCTATCGCGAGTCCAAAGGATGCATGGTCGTTGATATTGCAAACCGTGAAACCCCGATGGGGGGTTTTGGTTATGGTCACGTGGAGACTGGTCACATGGATCTTGTTCTAGCCGATAGGGGCTAGCTCCTAGGAGGAGGAGCTCATCGCACATCGGGATATCGGAGATCCCGGAGGCAAGGAGTTCGTGCATCTTGAACTCGTGAACCCCGAAACCCTGAAACCTCACCACATACCTCCATCGCTTATCCCTGACCGCCACGTCCCATCCCCATAGCATGCCAAATCACCCTTGCTTGATCACCCTCCACTCACCACTCCATGTCAAGTCCTCCAGTCATCACGACGGCCTCCGCTTCCATCCGCTCGTCCTACCGTGATCTCTCCGAACAGATCCAAATGGCGGAATAAGAAAGCCTCCATGTATTGTAGGTATAGAGTCGACCAGGACCTTTCCTGATCCCAATGAAGCAGTTATTGCAGTAGTTGATGGTGGTTGGCCATCGTTTCGACCATAAATGGAAAGTCCAAAATGACTAAAAGCTTGTCATTTCATTCACAGGTCCTCTGGGAGCACGGTTGCGTCTGACTGAAGTTCATGACTGTCCAGAAAATGCAGGCGCAGTAAACATGCAGACGTAATGTCTTCAATGTAGTGTCTCGAATTGGCTTCGATGTTTTTGCTCTAAGTATTTAGGGGAGTTTTCTCGCATTTTGGCAGTATTGGTGGTAGAGCTGAGCTCCCGGTTGTAAAGTTTTAATGAAGCATTGTTTCTCTGGTTATGTATGAACATTTGAGGCTTCTTGCCTTATGAATGCCAGTTTCTTTCATGTCTTTGTTTACACTGTGTTAGAGCAGCTTAGAATTGGAAGATCCAGTCGAGCTGTAGCTGTTATAGGATGATGTTGTAATGGATCACTGTAACAGTTACAGAGCCTCTAATCGGTTCTTGTGATTTTCCCAATCGCTGAGTGACTTGGAATTGGAGGATCCAATCAAGTCTTCTCTTCAGTTTCTTGAAGCTCTGAACCAGGAGGATCCTGCATTCAGAGTTTTTCCTCTGCAAACCGCTGCGAGCCTGATGCCTATGGTTGTTTGTTCACCCTTCTTATTAAGTCTTCCACCTGTTCATCCTTAAATCAACCCACTGGCCGAAGTTAGGATTCCATACCTCCCTTGTTCTTTACATACCAGACCCAGTCCCTGAGTTAGAATGATATTTCCTTGAGTCTTTACCTCCATTTGATCACCATTTAAAACAAATCGTGACATTAATCTGATGGGTGTCGGGCTCTGCTCCTGCAAGCAGTCCAGGAGTGACTTCCGACGCTAACAGGTGCTTCAATTCATATGTCATGTAATAAGAATTGGTTTGATACATATCATGAAAACATTAATGATGTTCATCAGATCTATCTAGGAGATGGTAGGTCACATGAAATTAAAGGGTATGGATATGTATATGTGACTTTACCTACTGGTGAGGTGAAACAATTCCATAATGTAATGTATGTGCCAGGAATAAAGAAGAATTTAATTTATGTATCCACCATTGCAGATCAAGATCTAAAATTTGAATTTGTTAAGTCACAATGTGTGGTGAAGGACATATAGGATCACTACAAAATCATTGCAAGAGGATCTAGAGTTGGAAGACTATATAAGCTTGATGTTACAAGGGGGGATCATCAAGTGTTGGCATCCACAACTATGTCAATGGAAGAGTTGTGGCATCAAAGGTATGGACACCTAAACGATAATGATCTTATGATGCTTCAGAAGAAATAAATGGTAGAAGGTCTTCCAATGTTTAAGAGTGAACATGTTGAATGTGAAGGATGTGAAGGATGTGCATTAGGAAAACAACATAAAGAAGAGTTTCCTATGCATATAGATAAAAGAAAGCGATAAATTATTGAACTAGTGCACACTGATGTTTGTGGACCCATGCAAACTAGATCTCTTGGAGGAGCATATTATTTCCTTATCTTTATTGATGATAGAACTAGATACACTTGGGTCTATTTTATGAGAAAGAAAAGTGATGTCTTTGAATATTTTAAAGAATTCAAGAATATGGTTGAAAAGAAAACATGAAGGAGCATCAAGATTCTCAGGTCAGATCAAGGAGGGGAATATACATCAGGGGCATTCATCAGGTATTGCAAAAGTAATGGGATTCAACAACAGTTTACAGTGCCACATACTCCTCAACAAAATGGAATAGCGGAGAGGAAAAATAGAAACTTGGTTGAATGTGCTTGTAGTATGATAAAAGGTAAACATATTTCTAATGGTTTTTGGACTGAAGCAATAAGTATTGTTGTATATCTAAAGAATAGGAGTCCTACAAAAATTTTAGAGCACAAAACACCTTTTGAAGCTTTTTATGGATATAAACCAGAAGTGAGTCATTTGAGAATATTTGGGAGTAAAGCATTTGCTCACATTCCAAAAGAAGATAGAAGAAAGCTTGATGCAAAGGCAATCAAATACATATTTATTGGTTATTGTACATAATATAAAGCCTATAAAATGTTTGATCCTAACAATCATAAAGTGTTTGCAAGTAGAGATGTGTTGTTTCATGAAAATGCAGATGAAGTACGAAAAGAATATGGTTATGATGTATGGAATCTACCTAAAGAAAATGAGGAAAGTGATAAAGAAGAAGAATAAGAAGTCCAAGAAGAAGCTCCAAGCATCGTAGATTCTACAAGTAGCCACAACATGCCTAGAAGAGGTGAAGGAACTCCACAAAGAAGTGAAGAACTAAGGAGGACAACAAGACAATCTAAGACCCATGTCAGTTATAGAGACTATGCCTTAATAACTCAAGCTATGGATGTGGTAGAGCCTTTAAATTATGAGCAATCTTAAGACCACAAAGAATGGATGGATGCCATGAAGGAAGAATATGATTCTATAATTAAAAATGAAACATGGGAATTGACGGAATTGCTTGAGAACAAAACCCCCATAGGATCAAAATGGTTGTTCAAATATAAATTTAATGTTGATGGTAGTATAGACAAATGAAAAGCTATATTGATTGCCAAAGGTTATTCACAGAAAGAAGGGATAGATTATGAAGACATTTTTGCTCATGTAGCAAAAATAAATACTATTAGATTAATGGTTGCATTGGCTACCAAGTATAATTGGAAGTTGCATTAGTTAGATGTCAGGTCAACATTTTTGAATGGAGAATTGAAAGAAGAGGTTTATCTTGTTCAACCAGAGGGGTTTGTAAAGAAAGGACAATAATATCTTGTATGCAAGTTGAAGAAAGCTTTATATGGACTTAAATAGGCACCTAGGTCTTGGTATGAGAAAATTGATACATTTTTCTTTGAACAAGGTTTTATAAAAATTAAAAGTGATCCCAATCTGTATATCAAGAAAGATAGAAATGGTCAAATTGTTTTGATTTCTCTATATGTAGATGATCTTATCATAACAGGAAGTGCTACTGGGTTGATTGAAGAGATCAAAAGAAAATTGTCACAACAATTTGAAATGAAGGATCTTGGACATTTACATTATTGTTTAGGTCTTGAGGTATGGGGAGAAAATGGTAAGACCTTAATCACACAAAGAAAATATACAAAGGAGGTACTCAGGAGGTTTAATATGAACAAATGTAAGCCAATATCTAGTCCATTAGAACAAAATGTTAAGCTTAGCAATAATGATGACTCAAAAGAAGTGGATGGTACTTTGTATCGACAATTGGTGGGAAGTCTAAATTATCTCACCACAACCAGGCCATATATTGCATATTTAGTTAGCATTCTTAGCCAATTTATGGCTAAGCCTCATGAGAATCACTAGAAAGTTGCAAAGAAAGTCCTCCAATATTTGAAAGGGACTATTGATTTTGGTATTGAGTATACTAATGATTTTGATGTTGAGTTGATAAGTTTCTCAGACTCTGATTGGGCAGGAGATCTAGATGACAGGAAGTCAACTATACAATATATGCATTCAATATTGGATTAGGGATCGTGTCCTGGAGTAGTAAGAAACAACCAATTGTTTCTTTTCCATCCACTGAAGATGAGTACAAATCATTATGCACTGCCACCTATGAAGCAATTTGGCTAAGGAGGATACTTGAAGATGTTGGAGAAAAGCAAAAAGTACCAACAATCATTCAATGTGACAACCAAAGTTCTATCAAACTGGAAAAAAACTGAGTGTATCATGCTAGGTCAAAGCATATTGAGACACACTATCATTTTGTAAGAGAAAAAATACAGTCAAATGAGATTGATGTATTGCATTGTAGCACAAATGATAATGCTGCAGATATATTTACAAAGCCTCTTGGAAATGATAAGTTTGTAATATGTAGAAATAAGATAGGTGTTGTAAAGGTTGTTTAATTAAGGGGGGGTGTTAGAAATTAATTAAAAAAACAACCAGTTAGCCTGGCATTTGATAGAGATAAGAAGTAATTCCAGCCATTGATCTTGAAACCAATCAACGGTACAGCTCATCTCACCATTATATAAATACCCATTCCTGTAATGCGATAGACAAGTTATTGTGTGTTTAACTGTGTGTGCTCTTCTCTGATTCGATCACTGACCACATTTCTTATGTCGCCCTTGAAACCTATACTAAAGAATAGTGAATATAATACCATCGTCTTCTATGGACCTCGAGTGGGGCGTTCCGTCCTAATTTTCTTGAGGTGTGATACTCCCATTAATGATGAGTTTATAATAGTGCTCCATAAGCAAATTCGCGAGTTGTACGGGTCATAGTGAGGACGAGGCTGAGTTGTATGAAAAAAAATGAGTATTGCCTTTCCTTTTTTCAACTCATCATGATGGTTTCTGAGGAGTACTACTGTTATCAAAACAACATATCTCAGATATGCTTCAACAATGAAGAAAATGCCCATGAAATTAAATAAAACACCCACGCAATGAATAAAACCCCCACAGAACTACCAATATCAGATTTGAACAACGCTAATCCACCCTTCGATTCTACACAAGAATGCTAGTTCGTTACTGCAACCAGATAATACCCCAGGAAAGTTTATTTCTCCTCCAGCTCATTCTTGTTCATACATTTCTGAACTATTTTGAGAAGACAATGTGAACTAAAATTGAGAAGCCAGTCCTTGGAGATTTGATGTACTATTGCTAAAATGATTAATATTGAGAAGCCCTTAGGGTCAGCTTTTGATAGAGAGAAAAACTTGCAAGTGTTGTTATTTTGTTGTGCACTATTTCAATAAAAATGTATGGTGTTCACATGGGTTGTAAGGACATGTTTGTTTATAGACTATTATGATGCAATCTATGTTACTCTTACAGTTTGTTTCTCTTTCTTATATTATGTGCCTTGAGTACATGAGTTGTTTATGTATGCATAGATATGATTTATACTTTTTTGGTTATGTATGTCTATACATGTGTTTCTAACTTTGCACCTTCATGACAGTTATCTGAGTGGGTTCTTAAGCAGAGTTTAGCTTCATTACAACTCATTCACTTACAATAATTTGATCCTAGCTAGGACATGATAGAGTAGAAGTAGATTAGATTTATTTCATGCATTTACATAGTCTTCATCTACATATTTTGTTTGCATAACCATCCATCATTAAACTTCATCGGTGGACACAACCGCAACCGGTAAAACCAAAAGCATAAATGGTTTTCGAGCTAGAATCTAGATGGGTTCCCTATTCCAAATGGTGAGAGGTCTAATTGGGAATTCTTACCAGGGGTAACCCCTGTAGTTGACAAAGGATGTTTTTCACCCGTCAACAAAAATGGCGTTACAAGGAGGGAAGGATGACAAGCCTGCCCATGTGGAGTAATTTCATTAACTATTAATCAGCCCATGGATCCTCTCCGTACCCATGTATGGGATAACTCTTTGAGTCTTCCGAGACCAACCACGACATCTCAATCGAGACAGTTAATCTCTTATCAAACCCAAAATTCAATGGTGAAGAGCATGTCTCTGCACTCACGCACCTTAGTCAATTTGACATCACTAGATGAAATCTAAAGATTGTTTAGGACAATGAAACATGTCGACTATTCATCCTCACATTTGAAGGGCATATTAAAGCCTAGTTTAGGACATTGCCAGTGAAATATATACATAGTTGGAAATAATTTATGGAAATTTTTATCGTTGCTCATGAAGATTATGTCTATGACGAACTCTTGGATGAACTTGCAGAAATTCGTAGACTCAAAAATGAATCTGTGGATAAATTCTTTCTAAGGGTTATGCAGATTTATTGTAGATTTCCTGAAAATGACAAACCATCATACCAAGAAATCCTTAATTGGTTTTCATATCTTGTCTCTATTTCTGAAGGGTGCGATCTAGATGATCAAACCATCTCTCATTCACAAGATTCAAATCTGACCACGAAGGATATGGGATACATAATATGACCAACACTTTGTCACAATCATGGGGGAATTTGTACCGGAAATCTCAAAACCCTTAACCCCGAAGTGTGAACCATCTATTGTCTCCCCTTTAGAAAACCATGAACATACTTCGATCTATGAAAAATATCCTATTGAATAAATCTCGTCATTTTTATAATATGAGTATCTTCATTCTCTCCATACAAGTACATTTGAAGCTAATCACTCACATGAGCACACACTTGTTTATCGTGCAGTGCATCCTGTAAACGTTTCTTACAACATAAAACTGAATGATAAATCAAAACATCAATATCTTCAAGTTGTAACTGGTCAAGAAATCATTCTTAATCATGATAGTCCATCCAGGATGCACGAAGTTCCAATTCCTTTTCCATTCACGAAATAGACTAAATTGCAATCTAATCACGATGACTCTATTTTTTAGGACTATTTTTCTATTCTAGAATTGAATGTGAGTACTAACCTATCATTTTTTGATCCTATGCAATATGAATTTTTTTATCTTGATACACAAATGTTAATCACATAAAATGTAAGATATGCAAAGCATAATGAGTTTGTTGATCCCCATGAAAAAATCACATCAAATATACAACCAATCACCACACGAATCACAGGAAACATCGAGTTGATCCAAGAGACACCATCACCTAAATCTACTCTAGAATTACCTATTTATCCTCAGGGCTAGATGCATCACTCATCCTTGGATTCTATCTTAATCATCCAACACTCCTCGCATGATTTTGTTGATGTCATAGGAGAAATCTTGGAGTCATATTTCGCTCAACCTTTTTTCTCGAACAATCAGATATCATCTTTCCTCTCAACATGCGGGGCATGTAAAATGTGGACCCAGGGGGATTTGCTTGGACAATGAGATACTCCAATTTCAACCGATGATAATATCAGGTTCCCACCCTCTTACTTCAACCCCTGGAATGAATGATTCCACCCACTCTGAGACCCTCCCACAAAGCACATTACGCACAAATTCCATTTATGGGTCTCATCAGGGATGTCACTCAATTTCGTTTTCCTTCCAACAATCCGTTGATAATCATTGTAAATTTTATGATGGAACTGAATCTTGGTTGGAGGAATCCTACATGTATACATGTATCATGAATCATAACACCCTCAAATTCAACTTGTTGGGTGGGGACTTGCTTGAATCAATCATTCCTATCTGTTATCCCTTACTTCTCCATTTTCTGCTGCTCACTTTTGATAGACACATGGTTGCAGGTTTGGAGTTACTTGATTGGCTATACCAGAATTATTCTTTCACTTATCCCTCTTCAATTAGTGTTGGATAGAGTAGGAATAGGAGTAGTCTAGTTTCTAGCTTGGCCAAGATAGAAACCAGGTTGAAGAAATCACATTCGGTTGTTCATAGCCTTACTCGGGATGGTGTTTGTTGAGCAAAATTCATTGAAGTGTTTATTTCTCTATGATGGAGGGTGTTCCTGAGAATTATGGTGCATTTATCCATTTCCAATCATGTTGGAAAGTAATAACATACTTCACATCTAGCATACACCCCGAGGAACAAAGCATCAAGTTTTAGTTCCCCCCGAATGATACCTAATCTTGCAGATACTGGCCAACCAAATAGATCACAAACACATTTCCTTAGGGAAAAACTGGTGGTCTTCATAGCTATAGTCATTTGTTTCCCAAAGGGAAGATTTCCAAACAAATTTTGATCAGGAAAAGATATATCCACTTGAAAAAAGAATGACAATGTTTGAGGAAGACTCACGTATTTGGAGAATTTCAAGAAACTTGCACTTGCACAATCAGAACTATGATTAACTGAACATATCGTGATGTAGCATAAATTTTGGATTTGGAAGAAGTGGACAAGAAATGAAGATCTCGCAAGGCCAAAGCAAATAAATCTAATGGAGAACAAATTGGAGTTCTAGCCAACCCTTGTTCCCCTGAAGCACAAGGTTGCAAAAGTGAACTAGAAGCTTTCAGAAAATCGTTATGAAGAATGCAATTCTCAATCAACGCCAACAATGAAACCCATCTAAATGAAATAACATACGTATAATCTTTCACATGGATTAGTCTTATCAAGACGCTGCAAACTTCTAGCTAGTTGGGATGCATGAACGTCCTCAGAGCTACTAGAAACACTTACATTCCAAATCTCATTTTTAGTTTATCTTCTTCGTTGACTGCATATCTTTGGTCATCTTTTATCCAAGATTTATTTTTCAATTGCAGTAGGATCTTGGGACAAGTTCATCTCTAATATTGAATACGTCTCCTCTTCTCTTTCTTTCCTCATCATCTTTTCCTTTAGATACATTCATATTTGTCTCATATTTTCTATTTGTATCTAATGACATATAAACCTCTCACCTCAGTTTGTCTTTCACAGGCAACACCTTTGCACTGGAAACCAACACAACTCAGCTTGCATCTCTTTCCTAGCTCATGAGCAGAATTACTGATCGTTGGTTGAATATGAATCGAGACTTTTTCAAAATATTGCGACAACAATATAACCATGATTGAACATAGTGGTTAATCAACGGTCATCCTTGCATATTGGTTGGTGAGAAGATCCTATGTAACAGGGGAACCATCCACACACTAAGTAGTTGCTCACGTGAAGGGTGAACTGTCAAAGTCTAAAGGCTGGAAATCAAAAGGGATATCTTTATGTAGCCAAGTGTAGAAAATATTAAAATAAATTTCAATAGTTGGCATTCATCTCCTATTAGGCTGAAAAGGCCACCGCTTTCCCCATCTATCGAATGTTAGGCATGCACTAAATTAACTGGGAAAGAATGGAAAGGAAAGTTTGACCAGAATAGGGGACAAGCAAATATCTTCGTTGGGGCTACGGATGTTCGCTTGCAGCGGAGCAAAGTTTATGACACCATGGTGACTACATCGGGGCTATGGATGCTCGCGGGAAGTGGAGCTACACCTATGATATATATATATATATATACACGCACCTAGTGAAAAATATTTATTTATCCCAAACCTTTATCAGCCTCATGATGGAGATACCAACCTGAATCGTAGACGTAGTTTAAAGAAATAAATCTCATCATAACGCGTCCTCTATGTACAATAAACGAACTCCACTAGTCGATATGCAAGCATCACCATACACACGTAGTGAAAAATATTTATTTATCCCAAAACTATATCAACCTCATGATGGAGATACCAACCCGACTCATAGACGCAATTTAAAGAAATAAATCCCATCACAACTCATCCTCTATGTATAGAAGACGAGCTCCACTAGCCGATATGCAAGCATCGCTAGTGATCCCACCACGATGGAATGTATTAGGTAAATGTTGCACATTATTTCTAGAATTTTTTAACTTAAAAGTAATTTTATGACCCTCTATATTTTTTGTTTATCAGTTAGGAAAGACTAGCAAAGATTCTGGCTTTGCCCAGTCTGTCACCATTTGTTGTGTACGGACAACAACCTCCCAATTTTCTTTTCTTACCACATTTCTAAGATAATAAATTTCCCCCCTCCATCAAAACTTCCTACTGGAATCCTTGCACTCACTCTCTCGTGTGAATGGCCAATCCCGAGTTTCCCTCCCTCTCTTCCCGCTTTACCATTTCCAGTTTCTCTTTAGATCACTTCGACCTGTCGATCCACACTTCAACAAGTTCTCTCTTCCTACATTGATACATAGCGTACCAATGAACACATCCTTTCTTCCACCTACACATTGGTGCGCTAGTGATTTCTTCGTTGATACATAGACCAACTTCCTTTGAACTTAGCTAATGCGTTGGTGCGCTTCCACTAAACTTCACTGACGCACATCTTTATCACCGACGAAGTTCATGTGATCAATGTCAACACATCGGTAATGTTCACACGATTATATTATCCACGTGCATGCCTTTCATCGACTAACTTCCTTCCACTTTTGTCAATGCATCACATATCGACAACGCTCCTCCCTTTCGCTTCGATACACTACAGATCTGTGAGGTTCATCTCTCCCTCGCCGATGCACTGTTAGATTGAAGAGTTTTCCTCTTTTGTCATCGATGTGCTAGCAGAAGGACGTCGACCTTTCGTCGACACTAAGCACATCTACAATGATCTTTTTTCTCTCATCGACGTCAACCCAGTCGACAAGACACGCCTTCGTCTTGAGACCTATCTTATCCTCCTCCTAACTCAGATCCTTCTTGCCACATACATCAGTGGCTCTCCTAAACATTTTAGGTGACTAAGCTCTCCACACCTAGATGGATAACTGATACCTACCGGCCCTGATCTGCTTCGTGATCATAGTCACAATCAAACATTTATGTTAATCGTACATACCATACTAGCTTGTTTACTTTGCATTTATTGAAGTTATGACTAAATATTTATTGTGAAGGTGTCATCTAGCATCATATGAGTTAACCACAACATCTTTAGGTCTTGCGTTGGCTCTGAAATGCATCTTAAAGGAAAATCGGTCCTCCCGACTCTTGAGTCGTGTTGAGCGCCCCAAACGACAATTGGTTGTTTTTGCGGGTTTATAATTATGTGCTACAAACCTCTATTAATGGATGAATTAAGATTATATACATCACATATGACATAGGAACTTACGTAATCGAATTTGGGTGAAGAAGCAACGAAAACGGGACCCAAACTTCCGTTAAAAAATTCCTTTGAGTGCAATTTTTTTGGCTTTCATCAAAATTCCTTCGAGTGGGGCGTTCCGTCCTAATTTTCTTGAGGTTTGATACTCCGTTTAATGACGAGTTTATAACAACGCACCATAAGAAAGTTCGCCAGTTGTATGGGTCATAGTGAGGACGAGGCTGGGTTGTATGACAAAAAATGAGTATTTCCTCTCCTTTTTCAAACTCATCATGACGGTTTGTAAGGAGTACTACTGTTATCAAAACAACATATCTCATATCTGCCTCAGCAATGAAGAAAACGCCCATGAAATTAAATAAAATTCCCACGCAATGAAGAAAACTCCCACGAAACGAACAATATCAGATTCAAAGAGCGTTAATCCACCCTTCGACTCTACACAAGAATGCTAGTTCGTTACAGCAACCAGATAATACCCCGGGAAACCTATCATTTTAGTTCTGCTCCAGCTCATTCCTCTCCGTTGATTGATGGATTCACTTCATAAGTTGGGGAGGTAAATGCCCAGATCATTGCACGATTGGCTCAAACAATAAATTTGGGGCTCGTGGGCAATGGTTGACTGATGCATTTTGGTCAATTTTTCTCAGCTCAAAACTGACCTCAAAACCCTAATTGGTCAACGATCTCATTACAAGGTAAAATGGTGCCTTGGAATAAATTTTGGCTTTTACATTCTTTACACCGGACTTAATGCAATTTGCCAACGGCTTCCTAAATAGCAAGATCATGTTCGCGAAATTGTGGGATCGACCAAAACCATTCCCGCTTGAAAGCACTCTAAGTTCGTGTCAATCATTAGCAAAGGTCGCTAGTCGTTTATTGTCAATGATGTTTGTTGATTCCTTTTAGGGATCGTTGATAAGAGGAATGAAGACATTTAGTGAGAGATCAAGAACACACGCATGGGTCTCAAGCTAGCTGACCAAAAAAATTAAGGGTATGGATGTCGTTTCAAGTAGAAACTGGAGGAGTTAGCAAAATAGCTTTGGTGCACATCGGAGAAGTTTAGACGAACAACTTCGATGTAGCTAGGTAGGTATGAGAAGAACAATATCGATGCAAACTGGACACTGCAAGACCAACTCTATGTTGGAAAGTTGGTTGTCATGATGTTAACCCTAGAAGAAGCCCCGAAGCAAGCCTCTAGAAGTGATGGGTGTATTTGAAGAAGTCTATAAGCCCCATAATCCCCTAGAAGTAATGGGTGATGTCAACCCTAGAAGAAGTCCAACAAGTCTCCAATGTCGTCTCCTTGTGGCATAGCTTTAAGCACGACCTTCACGGGAAGACTCTTTGAAGAAGTCTAAAAGAAGCCCTGGAAATATGGTTAAATGGTTAAGAAGCCCCGAAGGTGTGGTCATGAACCTCGAAGTTGATTGAAGGAAAAGAGTATGAAGGACATTGTAAATGCATGCAAAACCTCCACGATCCAATAGGCCTCGTCAAGCCATTTCCAATGGTAGATGGCACGTCACGCGGTTCCACATAGTTGAGAAGTTATGTTCTCTTAAAGTTGAATCCCCAAAGTATGGTCAAGAAGCCCTGTATTTAAGTTCAAAGAAGTTACCAGTTGGCCCTAAAGTCAAGTAAAGGAGAAAAGTTGTTGCAAACAAAAAGTTATAGGTCGGCCCTAAAGAAAAGCAAAGGAGGTATTTAGAAAAGTATAAATACCCATCAAGAGCCTCTCATTTGAGTAAAAGAAGTATCGTTATTTATCATTAAATATTATGATCTCTTAGCAAAAGCATGGCAACGAATTTTAGAGGGAAGATGAACTGAAGAAGGGTGAAATTCCAAGGGAAGATGAAGTCTTGTGATGATGTGTTCTAAGGTATGTTCTTTAAAGTTCATCTTGTCATTTTCTCTATAATTTTTTTTCTAGAATTATTCAGATAGTGAAACTTGGAGGTTATTGAGAAGACATATCAAGATACATGTGGTACGAATTTTAGCTTCTGGGTCATTGTATTTTTGGAGATACATTATGTGGAAGATAGGGTTTTTTACTAGTCTTGTAACTAGTCACAAACATATGTTCCGAGTAAAATAGTCCTAACTTCTTCATAGAGGATCCAACTTCTGTGAGACCAATTACATTGAAAATATTACATTCCATAGTATTTTTTATGTGAGTTTTAGAATCATAAATCAAATATTGAGCATGTGACATGTTGTACAAGTTCACTCTCAAGAATAGGTCAAAATTTAGGAAGGTTTGTCATTTTATCTATATCTCTTTTTCAGTGACAAATCAAGCAGTGAAACTTGGAGGAAGTTCATAGAAGATATCAAAGAATATTGGGTACAAGTTTCAGATCTTGATTCATTACAGGTAAGGAGTTTTACTTGTTGGAAGTTAGGGTTTGTGACTAATCCAAAAACTAGTCCCAAAGAAGTGTTCAAGATAAATTTAAGAAGTGATGTTGGGGTTTATATGTGGACCTAGGATATTTATGTGGACCAGTTTCTACGTGGACCCAGTTTGATTATCAATGATAGTGACAGAAGCAGTGACAGAAACAATGACAGTGATCGTCTATATGGACCCAGTTTCTATGTGAACTCAGTTTCTAAGTGGACCCAATTTGATGATGTTGAAGTTGAGGAAGGTATGATGAGAATAGATCTTATGCACCAGGGTTGTTACAGGATGAAAGGTATGTTTTTCTATATGTTTTGAGGTTTGTATATTGGATTTTTTTTACACATGCTTGAGGCATGTCTTGGTGATTTTGGGCATGTGATTTGGGGGCATTCTTGAAGATCTTGGTGATGATGATGTATCAGTATCAGTGACAGTAATAGCGATATTTATATTCAAGGGAGGAAGGAAGGGGCAAGGAAAGGGACTTGGAGCTGGAGAATCTAGCGAATTGTAGTTTCCTTCATGTTGGAGCATGTAAACCAGGGGGTTGAAGCCTCCTTCCATTTGGAGATGGAGAATGTAAGGAGTTGTAGCTTCCTTCAGGTTGGAGCCTGTAAATTAGGAGGTTGGTGCCTCCTTCCAGTTGGTGCTAGAGAATCGTGGAAGTTTGTGCTTCCTATGAATGTAATTCTTGACATGACATAAGAAAAGTGTTATGTGGTTTTCTCCCATTTGGGTTTCCATGTAAAAATCTCTTGTGCATTGTGTATGATGTGATGCATTGTTGAATGGTTCTATTAATTGTTAATGTTTACTAATGTTATGTTAATAATAGTAAAAAGTACTCAATATTGATTCACCCCCCTCAGTATTGGTGAATATTCCAACAATTGGTTTCAGAGCAGGTCCTTTAGAAATATTCTAACCATTGGAAGGTAGATCATGGAGTGCACGGATAATGGAACTCCAGTGTTCATGGAGTGCATAGATAATGCGACGCCGGTGTTTGAGATATGGAGCTCAAGAATGAAAGTATTTTTACAAACACAAGGGTATTGCTAAGGTTTAAGCTATTATTAGGTTTCTTTTCAATTTTACTAGATAACCATAACATAGATAGGATCACTGAGAAATACACAATCACAAGAGACACATCATTTATCCTGGGAAACCCTCATGGGGGAGAAAACCCAGTAAAAACTTCCTTAATATAGATAGCCAATACAATGCCAAGAGAATAAACCAAACAATACAGAAAGTCCTCTCCCAAGTATGTGCCTCTCTCTCTCTCTTCCTTCTTCTCCAATTCCAGCTCCAAACTTACGCTTTGATGAACAAGTGAGTGTATGCACAAATGAGGCGTTATGCTCTCTTATTATACAATCTGGCAGGCGTTGAACTGGGTTGTTTTTTCACTGGCTGGGTTGAATTCTCATTCTGGGTGGTTATAACCACTTTAATATATTCTGGCTGAGCCAACTTCTCATTCTAGGTGGTTATAACCACTTTAATATATTCTGGGGCCGACTTTTCATTTAGCCCATTACAATTGAGGTTTGACCAATCCGCAAAATGGGATTTGGTCATTTACAATAGCCGACATGATCAATCCGCAAAAGGGGATTGATCTAATGAATAATACATCAATAATAAATAGAATATTCTTTGCAGTTACAATATTTCAACACTCCCCCTTAACAAGAAGGGTATTCTACAACAGCATCAGGCGAGAGAGTGAGGGCAACATCATCAACAACATCTTGGAACACTGACTGGCGTATCTATAAATCATTAGAAGTTTTTTCTCATCATCAACACAACACCGAGGCTGGAGCATCATAAACACAGCATGGAGCTGGAGTAGCATCATCATCCTCATCAGCATGAGGCTAAGGTAACATCATCATCATCTTTAGTGTGAGGCTAAGGTAACATCATCAATATCTTTAGCATGAGGCTAAAGTAATATCATCAACATCTTTAGCATGAGGCTAAAGTAACATCATTATCTACAACATTAAGGATGAAATAACATCATCATCATCATCTTCAGCAAGAAGTTGAAGTGGCATCATCATCATTATCTTCAACAAGAAGCTGAAGTCTCATCATCATCTGTATCAACATGGATTAGTATAACACTAATACATCATCATCATAAATAACAACACAAGGCTAATACAACATCAACAACAACAGTATCACAACACGAAGGCTGGAGCAACATCAACATCAACACTAGGCTGAGAGTCTTCAGCACGAAGCTGGCATCACAGTACGAGAATGGCAACACAACATCACAACACGAGGCTGGAAACACATCATCATAGCACAAGGCTGACACATCATCAGCATGAAGCTGGCAACACCACACAACAATTAAGCTAGCAACACCACACAACAATTAAGCTGGAATCACAACACAACAATTAAGCTGGCAACACCACACAACAATTAAGCTAGAATCACAACACAACAATTAAGCTAGCAACACCACACAACAATTAAGATGGAATCACAACACACCAATTAAGATGGAATCTCAACACAACAATTAAGCTGGAATCACAACACAGTAATTAAGCTGGAAACTCAACACAACAATTAAGTTGGAAACTCAACACAAAAATTAAGTTGGAAACACAACACAGCACGAGGCTGGAATATCATCAGCACGAGGCTGGCATCACAACACTAGGCTGGCAATTCAACATAGCACGAGGCTAGAATATCATCAGCATGAGGCTGGCATCACAACACTAGGCTGGCAACATCAACACAACACTACTCCCCCTTTCGAGTGAGGTCATTTCGGACTATACCAAACTTATCTCGAAAGTGCTCAAACTTTACACAAGATAGAGGTTTGGTCAACACATCAACAACCTGCTCATCCGTGCTAACATATTGGAGCTTTATGGCTCCTCTCTGCACCATGTCACAAATGTAATGATATTGGATCTCTATGTGTTTTGACTTGTCATGGAACACATGGTTCTATGTCATCTTTATATAGCTCTGGTTATCACATAATATCGTGGTTACTTCCATCTCTAGATCGAATAGACTAGTCAATAACTTACGAAGCCATATGGCTTCACAACTGGCAGAACACGCAACAATGTATTCTTCTTCCGTTGTACTGAGAGCAATGCTTGATTTCTTCCTACTCTGCCATGAGATCATGGTTGATCCCAAACTGAAACGACATCCTGAAGTGATCTTCTTGTCAGAGACACTTCCATTCCAATTTGAATCAGTGTACCCACTCAGTCTGAAGTCATGATATCCATCATAACTAAGACCACAATCTAATGTACCCTTAAGGTACCTCATCACATGTTTTGCAACAACTAGGTGAACATGTCTAGGTTCTACCGGAAACTGACTCAAAGTGTTCATAGCAAAACAAATATCTGGTTTGGTGTTCGTCAGATACATTAATAATCCAATGATCTGCCTATACAACGTGGCATCAATCAATTTTGACGAAGTGTTGACTAGAAGCTTCAGCTTCATTTCCATGGGTGTATTCATGGACTTGCACTCCAACATATCAAATCTCTTCAGAATTTCAACTGTATACTTACCTTGGTTAAGGAAGATCTTCTCTGTGCTCTTCCACACTTCAAAACCTAATAGATAATGCATTTTAGGTCTTTCATCAAACTCTGTGGTGATCTTCTTTTGCAATTTGTGATGAGATTTTCTTCATCTTGTCAAGAACACATCATCTATATATAGTAGTAACATCGCTGGCTCATCACTCATAATCTTGACATAAAGGTTTGACTCAACTTTACTCTTGGTAAAGTCCAAGCTCATCAGGAAACTGTCAATTGTTTCAACACGTACAGAGCTTCCTTCAACTGGCATACATGAGTCTTACTATCTTCAATCCTCAAATCAAAGTTTCTCATTACATTGTACCAATCTGGTACACTTGCTCACCTGCAACTCAATCTGCACAAACATGTGCTAGCTCTATGTGCTTTCTGCAAAGCACTATCTGTCTCACTGTCTGGGAGTATGTCCTCTACTCTCTCTACAACTGTTCCTTATGGAATCTGGGACTCTGCACCTACAGTTGCTCTGAGGCTGAGAATGACTGCTTCATTCTCACTGTGGCTGCTAAAATATGAGAGTAGCTCCTCTTATTCTATCACAACAACAATTTCATCTGAAACTGAGAGTGGCTTAATAACTGATACTGAAGCTAACTCTTCTTCTTTCATGGAGGTAAATTTATCTTTCATTGTAGTCATGTCTCCATGACCCAACTAATGTAATGCAACAACTGCCACTTGATTTTAAATATGGGGATTGCTCCCCCTGCATCTCATACTATATATGAATCATGGTTGTTCTGGTTGTCTTCATAAATACTGGAACTATTTCTTCAATAAGTGTCTCGGCATAGTCTTCTCCCTCTTGCTGGGAGAATCCTCTGGACACACATCAGGCTTTGTGCATCTGCAACATGCTTGATCTGTATAGATCAATCTTGGTTGTCAATACTGACTTCTCTTCTAGTCTCACGGAAGAATCCATATCCTAGTCTTTCTAACTGGCTTTCTTCTCTGTTACTAAAACAAGGGAATCTTCCCTGGAGATTTCATGTCTCCTAGAAGTTTCTGAAGCTACGATCTAGTCTTCTCACGATATCTGTCTCCTAGTCCTAGGAGTTGTCTCTTCATATGATCCTTTCTGAGATCAGACTTACTCTCAATTTCTTATGAGTCTACAAGGACTTCATCATCTCTTACAGGGTATACTTGGTGTTGAATACCACGTCTAAATATGAAAGACAGAGTTAGGATTCAAACGAGATCTGCTTCCCGTTCTAATGTTTGGTCATCTTTGGAGCCTTTTGCTCCTTTGAATCGACCTTCATATGAGATACTTTGAATCTCAAGAGATAACTTCTTCTTCATCTTCTTCGGTACATGAGTGCATATGGTCATGTACATAGTCTGCTTCATGTCTCATATAATATGTTGCCTTCAACAACCTTCACTATAGCTTCCTCAAGGTTATCACTTGTGACCTGAAACAAGGTCAACAAAACAACACAAAAGAATAATACTCTTTTGATAATAGTAGAAAAAACAATAGCACGAATAATCATCATAGTAGATCCTTTAAAGCTATCACTTGTGACCCGTCTGAAGCAAAGATCAAAAGTAAGAAATACAATACAAAATGAGATCAACACTCTTCTAGTGTTGTGATCACACATTCCTCCATGGAAACCTGGAACTAACACAAGAGGTTTCTCCTAGAGGAGATATTAGTTGTAACAAGAAAATGATTACATTAAGAATTTATCTCAATATGCTAAAGTATAATAATTTTCAAGCACTACTATCTCAACTATAGTGTTTACTTATAAAGGGGTAGTCATCAACTTGTCAAGTGCAACTTTGAATCTTATCAACTTAATTAATCAAACCTAGAACCTGGAGCCTTGTCCTCAAGAATGAGTGTGTTGCTTTTCTTCCAAGTCTCCTTCACTCAATATGACGAGTGTTTTCTTCGACCTGTCCTCTGTACTAGGACAATATGCTATCTTGACAGAAGGTTGGGTTAGAGAATCAACTTTAATCCATCTAATACCTTGACTTTAATTTTTACCAATGGTTACTATGATGGTCATAGCTTTAATATGTAATCTAGATCAAAATAATGTCATAACAAATAGATGCATATCTGAATAATCACACCTAGGTTGCATAATTCCTCTGAATGTGTTGGATCTTGAGATCCTTCTGGATCTATGGCACAATATCCCTTCTCCTGCAAATACCCTTTAAATCTTAACAATTTAAACATATGTGAGTACATACCTCTGATAGCATTTGCAGGTAGTGGCACCATCTGGTAGCAACGACAATGATCACCAACTCTTAAAAACTTCAAGGGTGACTGCAACTGGTGCTAGGGCTGATACTTCAACTAGTACTGCAACTGCAATTGATATTGCAACTGGTTTTGAGACTACAACTGCAACTGCAACTTAGGGTTTTATGAGGAAACCCTAATTTTTCAAACTTCAAATTTTGAAATTCTGATCCAGGGGATAGATGCGCTGAGCTGAGGCAAGTAAGTTGGTGCAGTGAGATTTCTAAAAATCCAAATTTTACCCCCTCAAACTTGACCAACGAATTTCTAGACTGGTGCTTCTGGTTTTCTAGTACTTCTGGTGCTCTGGTACTTCTGGTTTTCTGGTACTTTTGGTACTTTATGAAAACTAGGGTTTCACTTTCTGGGAGATCTAGCCACTGAAAAGTTGCGGTGAGGATTCCAAAGTGATCCTTGAGGAAGGACACACTTTTCTAGATGGTTTTGAGGGTGAAATTCTTCTTCAATAAAAAGCCCTAATTTGCATGTATGACAACAATGACGTTTTTCTCTTTCTCTTGTGAAATATGCTCTCTTGAGCTTAGCTCTGATACCATGTTAAGGTTTAAGCTATTATTAGGTTTCTTTTCAATTTACTAGATAACCATAGCATAGATAGGATCACTGAGAAATACACAATCACAAGAGACACATCATTTATCCTGGGAAATTCCTCATGGGGGAGAAAACCCAACAAAAACTTCCTTAATATAGATAACCAATACAATGCCAAGAGAATAAACCAAACAATACAGAAAGTCCTCTCCCAAGTATGTGCCTCTCTCTCTCTTCCTTCTTCTCCAACTGCAGCTCCAAACTTGCACTCTGATGAACAAGTGAGTGTATGTACAAATGAGGCATTAGCCCCTCTTATTTATACAATCTTGCAAGCACTAAACTGGGGTGTCTTTTCATTAGCTGGGCCGACTTCTCATTCTAGGTGGTTATAACCACTTTAATATATTCTGGCTGGGCCAACTTCTCATTCTGGGTGGTTATAACCACTTTAATATATTCTGGGGCCGAATTTTCATTTAGCCCATTACAATTAGGGTTTAACGAATCCACAAAAGGGGATTTGGTCATTTACAATACCCGTCATGATCAAACCACAAAAGAGGATTGATTTTATGAATAATACATCAATAATAAATAGAATACTCTTTGCAGTTATAATATTTCAACAGGTATGACATTTGGGACTGAGTTGTTGCAGGATACATTGCTTAAAAGAAACCTTTGAAGACTACAACCAAGAAGGAATTAAAAAGGAACAACAAAATAGCAGTGAATGTCATCCTGGATGGATTATATGATCCAGTAAAAGTCAAAGTGAGACAATTCTCATCATACAAAGAGATTTGGGATAAGATACATAATATCTACTCTAAGGAATCTCTTCTTACAACGACAGAGCCAAAGCATGTTCATCAAGATAAAGAAGATGTTGAAATAGAATGAGAAGAAAGAAGATCATCGTGTCAGACATATCCAAAAGAAGAAATTGGTAGTATGGTAGATCATGAAGCAAAATTCTTGTGTGCCCTAGAAAGACAAAGAAAATAACTTGAAAAGGCGGAAGAAGAAGTTGCTCACTTAAAAATCAAGGTAAAGGAAGAAGAAAAGAGAGAAGAGATTTTGAAAAGTCATCTTAAGGAAATATCTGAGGACTTAAATAAGATTGAAGTAGAAATTAGTCAACAAGAAAGAAAACTTGAAGAATAAATCATCTCCTTGAAACTTGAATAAGCAAAGAGAACAAAAGAAGTAATGAAGATCCAGATGATGAAGAAAGAAGAAGATTGTAAGAAGCTTGAAGAATAAGTCATCTCAATGAGGGTTGAAGTTGACAATCTCAACAAGAACTTGAAGAGCTCTCAAGTTCTAGAAGACATTCTCAACTGTCAAAGGTCACCATTCTATAAAACAAGTTTTGGATACATTGGTGACGCCTCATGCAAAAAATATGCAAATGCCGATAACAACAAAAGCGTTGAAGCAAGAGGAAGCTCCACACCGCTAGTAAATAAATTTGAAGAGAAGTATTCCAAGTTGTTGGAAAGGAAGAATGAAGAGAAGGATAAGAATTATGCAGACATTTTCAAAGGAAGGGGTCATGGTCAACAAGAGTCAAATAGGAATGAATGCAAAAGAGGTGTATCTCGAAGAAGACCTTCTACCTCCAGGCATCAAAGAAGCTTCAATCATTGTGAAGGAAACAACAGAAGAGAAGATCATGATCAAATAAGACGTGAATTCAGAAGGAATGCATCACAAAGAAGATCATGTACTCCCAGGTATAAAAGTTTCTTTCCTAGTTATTGTTTTACTTGTAATAAATTTGGACATAAAGGTGTAGATTGCAAAGCGTATGGAATAAATTTTCAAGCAAGATATGTTTTTGTGGCTCCCTACAATATTGAATGTTATAAGTGCCACAACTATGGACATGTAGCTTGTGACTGTAGAAGCATGATGAAGTCTTCCATGAAGGAAACCACTGTTATCAGGTACAAGAAGGTTTGGAGAAGAAAACAAAAACAAGAAGAGAAGGTGAATGAAGAACTCTCATAGATCATACTCACAAGATTTGCATATGTGCAAGATCATACTCGTAGTATTCATGATTCATTGGCTAGCATGCAGAAGAGATATCTTATGGCAAACATCAGGGATGAATATAATCAAGAAGTTTATGCTTGGTATTATTTTGAGGACGATTGTGATGATTGGTATATGGATAGTTGTCATTTATGGGATGATAACTACTTTCATATTTTATTTGATGACTCTACTACACCTTTTGTAGAGAACATCAATGTAACAAATCATGAGTCATTTATGATTACCAGTGTCCATCCTGCATATTCTACAGTGGTATTATTCCTTCTAGATTCAACTACAACCCTTTCCCACTATGTGGATGGATCTTCTTATTTGGATCCACATGACAGGTATCAGTCTTTGGAGCATTATTTTCAGTTGGTTGTTGGGTTCAGATATCTTCTGCGTGAAGTTCACATGAGAACTTGGACATGGGACCATGGTTTACAATGGAGGTTGGACTACTTCAGCATGATGGCTTTCATTTCTGCATGGGACACTGGTTCTCTAACATACTTCAACACTATGGTCCACACGTATCTATGGGACCCTGGTATATGGTTGTACACTCTCATAGAAAGTGTTGAGGACAACACTTTCATAAGGGGGATAGAATGTTAGGTAGCTAGAGAGGTAGTGGAGGGGGGGGGGGGCAGCGGGCCCATAGTGATAATAGTGGAGGTCATTCAATGTAAGGTGGACTAGGTCCACTATAGTATTAAATAAGGCCCACTATGGAGAGGATCTCTTCCATAATAGGATCCATTGTATGGTGTTTCTCTACCTCAAGGGTTTTCTTATAATAAAGAGTGTTTCTTTTATATTTCACTTTGGATCTATTGAGGTGATTTTATATTCAGTCTTTGGTAATTAACAATTGGTATCAAAGCACTTTCCTTGGAAAGAATTGTGGGCAATTTGTTTTCTATTTTTGCAGTTTTTCCAGAGAAGCCAAAGAGGGTTGCGACATTTCGGATGATTTATGTGTATTTTTATGCAAAATTTGTAGAAATTGGTTGTATATCTGATTTCATCTCAAAAAAACACCCAATTTAAAAATAAAATAAAAAATTGTCCAAAATGGAGTCCGGGAAGTAAAGTTATTGGCATTTTAAAATCTGATATTTTTCATGGTTTCTTTTGTGGACAGCAGCAATATTTTTATAATTTATGTAGCATCAGGGGAGTAATTTGCTCAAAAAAATTACATATCTGAGTTCCTCTCACAACTTCACCCAAATTCAAAAAACAAATCGTTCAAATTAGAGTTACGGAAGTGAAGATATCAATGATTTTTTGGGGTTTTTTCGTGACGGCGGCAAGATTGCAGAGTCCATAACTTTTCATAGGGTGCTCAGATTGCTACCAGATCAGACCCATTGGATAGATAATTTCCAGATATTTATTTTGGCATATTTTATGTGGTGTTTCCAATGGCTATTTACTCTCAAACCCTCAAGGAAACTCTACAGATGATTGAAGCATTCAAAGCCCAAATACATGACACATTGCATGACTTTGCATATGGCCTCAGGGATAGTTTTCGTAGTATTCATGATTCCTTGGCTAGCATGCAGGAGACATATCTTATGGCGGACATCAAAGATGAATATAATCAAGAAGTTTATGCTTGTTATGATTTTGAGGCCGATTGTGATGATTGGTATATGGATAGTTTTCATTTCTGGGATGACAACCACTTTCATATTTTATTTGATGAATCTACTACACCTTTTGTAGAGAACATCAATGTAGCAAAGAAGGAGTCATTTATGATTACCAGTGTCCATCCTGCATATTCTACAGTGGTATTATTCCTTTCAGATTCAACTACAACCCTTTCCCACTATGTGGATGGATTCTTATTTGGATCCACATGACAAGTGTTAGTCTTTGGAGCATCATTTTTAGTTGGTTATTGGGTTCATATATCTTCCGCGTGAAGTTCACATGAGCACTTGGAAATGGGACCCTGGTTTACAATGGAGGTTGGACTACTTCAACATGGTGCCTTTCATTTCTACATGAGACCCTGGTTCTCTAACATACTTCAACACTATGGTCCACACTTATCCATGGGACCTTGGTATATGGTTGTACACTCTCATAGAAAGCGTTGAGGACAACACTTTCATAAGAGGGATGGAATTTTAGGTAGCTGGAGAGGTAGTAGGGGGGCCCAGAGGGCACATAGTGATAATAGTGGAGGTCATTCAATGTAAGGTGGAATAGATACACTATAGTATTAAATAAGGCCCATTATGGTAGTTAGATATAATAAATGTAAGAGGACATCTTAAAAGGTTCCACTTCTAGAAGGTTCCTCCTCTATTATCACTATATAAGGTTCCTCCTCCTCATAGAAGGCATGTTCATAGGTGGTTGGTAGCACTATATAAAGGGGTTCAAACAATGTAATGAGAGAAGTTGAGAAGTATTTTATTTGGGGCGGTAGTTCAATATGAGGATGCCCCCTCAAAGAGGCAAGTGAATAGGAGAGGATCCCTTCCATAATAGGATCCATTATATGGTGTTGCCCTACCTTAAGGGTTTTCTTATAATAAAGAGTGTTTCTTCTATATTTCTCTGTGGATATATTGAGGTTCTTTTGTATTTAGTATTTGGTACTTAACAATGATCATGCAACATGACATGCTTATATATTGTTCTAAGCCATCCGGTTTGGAGACTCCTAGTAAATGTGAATGTTGAATAGGGGGAGTCTATGCAGCGGTAGCTATTACAGATTAGAGAACTATCTTTCGAGCAGTCTGAAGTGTTTATTTGCATATTTTGGGAAGGTATATTTATAGTAGTTTGATGGTAGAGGTGCATAATGTCTTGTGACAGATTGGTTGATTAAGGAGCAATTTTTGGAACACATCCCCATGTAGGTATGAAGGGGCCAGTTTGCAGTTACGAAGAATATCATTGGTACACTCTCGAGGCATATATTCATGATTGTATAAGAGGATTCCAAGCATGTATTCAAGTAGGGATATATTCATTAGAGATTCAAGAATGTGTACTTGTTGTAGACTTGTGAACATATTTGATTCGGCTTGAGAAGCAGGAATATGTAGTGATCAGTTGTAGTAGATTCGAAGAAGCTCTTCAAAATAGTAAAGTGATAGATGGGTCAGCATTGTGTGCAGCTGAGTAGCAGAGTCATGACAAATTTTGTGACACATGGAAAAATATGAATTCATTTGGAAGGTCTAGCAGAAGATACATGATAGTGTATGAACACATGAGCTCAAGGAGAGATTGTTGAATGGTGTTGATAATGTCATTGATTTCAAAGCAGTGAAGAAGACATGACATGAAGGAACCTTGACATGAACTATTTTCATATATTTCGAAGGATTACAATAATAGGAAGTACCAATGGACAAGAAGCCTCGGAAGAGAGGGAAGGAAGAATACACAAGAACCCCACATTGATTTGCAGAACATTTTGCAAATAAGAAAGGGGGAGAGAAATTGTCAGAAGACAAGGGGATAGAAGCCATCAGGAGGAGTCATACTGTCATAGAGAAATATCAAGAGAGAAAGATTAGAAGAATGAAGATAGGGGGTGAGAAATAGTTAGAGGGAGTAACCCTTTTCCATTGATGTCAAAGGGGGAGAGAAAAACATGAATATGGGAGGAGTAATGATAACAAGGGGAGCATGAGTGTTGTCAGCAATACCAAAGGAGGAGATTGTTGGAAAGTTGGTTTTCGTTGATATCAACTCTAGAAGAAGCCTCGTAGTAAGCCTCTAGAAGTGATGGGTGTATTTGAAGAAGTCCAGAATCCCCAGAAGCCCCTAGAAGTAATAGGTGATGTCAACCCTAGAAGAATTCCAGCAAGTCTCCAAAGTGGTCCCTTTATGGCATAGCTTTAATCATGGCCCTCACGAGAAGACGATTTGAATAAGTCTACAAGAAGCCCTGGAAATATGGTTAAGTGGCTAAGTGGTTAGGAATCCTCGAAGGTGTGGTCATGAACCCAGAAGTTGATTGAAGGAAAAGAGTATAAAGGACATTGAAAATGCATGCAAAACCTCCATGATCTGATAGTCCTCATCAAGTCATTTCCAACGGTAGATGGCACGCTTTTTGGTTCCTCGCGGTTGAGAAGTTATGCTCTCTTAAAGTTGAAGCCCTGGATTTAAGGTCAAATAAGTTACAATTTGGCCCTAAATTCAAGTAAAGGAGAAAAGTTGTTGCAAACAAGAAGTTATAGGTCAGCCATAAAGACAAGCAAAGGAGGTACTTAGAAAAGTATAAATACCTATCAAGAGCCTCTCATTTGAGTAAAATAAGTATCATTATTGATCATTAAATCTTGTGATCTCTTAGCAAAAGCATAACATCGAATTTCAGAGGGAAGATGAACTGAAGAAGGGAGAAATTCCAAGGGAAGATGAAGTCTTGTGATGATGTGTTCTAAGGTATGTTCTTTAAATGTCATCTTTCCATTTTCACTATAATTTTTTTTTATAGAAAGATTCATATAGTGAAACTTGGAGGTTGTTGAGAAGACATATCAAGGTACCTATAGTACGAATTTTGTAAGTTTTAAACCTTTGAAGTAAAGCAATGCATATAGATTCTTAAGAAAAACATAAATTAATCAATGGCTCATACACATAGTACACATAGATTTATATCGGAAACCCTTAACTGGGAGAAAACCTTTCAACGCTTCATTGTATTAATTTCACCATCCACCATACAATATATATACAATGTTTTTAGGTATTCTGTAGATACCAAAACCCTAATCCCTTAATCCAGGATTAATTTAGAAAACCGCTAAAAATAGCAAAATCCGCTAAAATAACAAAAATGTCCAAAATTTCGGGCCACTGCCCCGAATGCTATGCGTAACCAGGGGGGGCCATACTTGGCCCCCCTGGGACCCTTCAGACGCAGTTTTCGAATTTGATGCACCCACACACACATGCAAATAATATAACACATACCCAACATTCTCCCACTTGTTGTTTTCTTTGCATCTAGGGGTCCATAGGATTATAGTCAACAATCCAGGGCAACAATGCCCATTGTTACTCTACACCAAGAGAAATTTTCTGTGCTCACAGACTTTGTCAATGAATCTGCAACATTCTTCAAAGTGTCAAGCTTTTCCGGCAACAACTTCTTTTCTTCAACCATGTCTCTCACAAAGTGATATTGAACGTCAATATGCTTTGTCTTCGAATGATAAGTTGGGTTCTCTGCCAGGAAGATTGCACTCTGACTGTCACAATCTAATCACACTGCTTGTTGTACCAACCCAATACCTAAACACAATATATGTAACCATACTACTTCCTTGCTTGCATGAGTGGCTTCCATGTATTCAACTTTTGTTGTTGAGAGTGCCACTACAACCTGTCTTTTTCTCATCCAACTAATTGCTCCTCCCACTAGTACATATGAGAAAATTTGTGACGGTTTTTCATTGATATTGCCACACTTATCTGTCGCAATTTCCACGAAAGACAAGATTTTTTTTCGTCGGAATAATTTCGTCGCTATATCCATGATCCAAGTGTGCATGGAAAAATCGACAAAAATAGCTCTCCACTTGTCACCACCTTCAATATTGGTTAACCCTATGCATCGTCGCAATTACGACGAACTATCGTCGAAATAACAATGAAGAAATGTGGTAATTACGACGAAACTTCGTCGCAATTGGGATGAAAAGTTATGCCAAGCCAATAACTTACAACGCACATGTTGTATATGCGATGGATATTCGTGGCAAATTCCGACGAACTTGCGTTGATATTGCCAAGATGACTTTAGGTTTAAAAAAAAAAAATTACATCAAATATGGTATACCATATTGTATGCCATATTACAATGTAATATGGTAATGCCATATTACATTGTAATATGGAATTACTATTACATTGTAATATTGTAATATGGCATTACTATTACATTGTAATATTGTAATATTGTAATATATTGTAATATATATATCCCCTATAAATAATCAAGGCACTAATCAACCAAATATTGTAAGCATGTGTTATCATGAAGTTGGATTAGAAGTAAGGATACCAATATGACAATATACATAAAGAATAATTTGGAATATTGCTTTCAAAAAAACACATGGATTGCATGAGTGAGTCATTATGCAATTTATATTACACAATACTATGACAACACTTATAAGATTTATGGATGATATCTTAAGACCATTTCTGGAACTTGTTTATTGTAGCCTCCTTGGAGTAACAACACAAAATTCGAAGGAGAAAGTATAGTTACAGCATAGTGTTGCAGTAGAGTTATAGCATAGTTATAGTGAGTTGCAGCAGAGTTACAAAAAGTGTTGCAACAGAGTTATAGCAAGTTGCAGCAGAGTAATAGTGAGTAACAACAAGTGGAGTAACAACACATAATTTGAAGGAGAAAGTACAGTTATAGCATAGTGTTGCAGCAGAGTTACAACATAGTTATAGTGAGTTGCAGTAGAGTTACAGAAAGTGTTGCAGCAGAGTTATAGCGAGTTGCAGCAGAGTAATAGTGAGTAACAACAAGTGGAGTAACAACACAAAATTCAAAGGAGAAAGTACAGTTACAGCGTAGTGTTGCAGCAGAGTTACAACATAGTTATAGTGAGTTGCAGCAGAGTTACAGAAAGTGTTGCAACAGAGTTATAGCGAGTTGCAGCAGAGTAATAGTGAGTAACAACAAGTGGAGTAACAACACAAAATTCGAAGGAGAAA
>ML781532.1:235428-259818 GCA_009831015.1 Picea engelmannii | reverse complement strand
AGCAATCAATTACTATCATTTCACCGATTAGGGTTGAGTTTCAAGAGCAATTCCATATCTTTATCAATGAAAAGAGAGAGAGATTATAGCTACAATTGAAGGGAAAAGGGTATGTGGATTCCATAAACCTAGAATATTATGGACTCTACATACCCTTTTCCATAGAATATACTGACTATATCCAAAAACCAAAGACATGAAATATGGTATAACTACACATATTATATAAATATATTGTCAAGGAAAAAATAAGCTAAATGCAATTTGGACATTTGAAAAAAAAATTACAAGTTAAATGAGTACATCAATAAAAAATAACATACTAACCTTGCAAGTTCAAAATCCGAGCTATGTAGATCGAGTATTGGATTTGTTCAACCTGTGGGTGACGGAAAAAATAAACAGCTCAAACAAAAGCCAAGAACAGTGTCGCAATTATAGCAACTGTGTCGCAAAGTCTCTTAAAGTCACGTATATATAGATAAAATAGTCAACTAGCCGTTAACACCGACCAATGAGATAGACAAAATTTCCGTCTCTATTGCCACGAAAGTTTGTCGCTATAGCGACAAAAATCCTGACTAGGTTAAATTAATATTTTCGTCGATATTGCGACAAACTGTCGTAGCAGTAGCAACGAAAATCTCGCCCTATTTAAAAAAAATATTAGACTAGTGGAAGCGTGGAAAATTTTCATGGAATAATCCGCCCATATGTAGTAGTGTCCAAGTAGGTTAAACACATACCCACTTGTAGACATTCTACGATCCAGATCTCTAGCCCAGTCTGCATCAACAAAGCCATGTATGTCCACCACTTTGTCCAATCCTGGACTTCCTTGGTAGCACAATCCATAATTGGTAGTGCCACACAAATACTTGAAGACCCTCTTTATTGTTTTCCAATGCTCCTTCCCTAGTTTTGACATATACCTGCTCAAAACTCCCACTGCATGTGCAATGCCCGGTCTAGTACAAACCATTGCATACATCAAACTACCAACTGCACTGGCATACGGAACATAGGACATGTTCTCTTCTTCTTCATGTGTCTTGGGACACTGATATGAAGATAACTTTACACCTATAGGAATAGGAACTTTGACCAGTTTACTTCCATGCATATTAAACGTCTGCAATATTGTCTCAACATATTTTCTCTAATTCAACCAGAGTTTCCTGTTTGCATGATCTCTTTTAATCTCCATTCCCAGAATGAAGTTAGCAGCACCAAGATCCTTCATGTCAAATTTGGAGGATAGCTGTGATTTCACCTCCTTGATAACATCCATGTTATTACCTACCGAAAACATGTCATCAGCATACAACACTACTTAAATGAAGTGATTACCAACCTGCTTGGAATATACACAGTGATCAACCCTGCTTCTCACAAATCCCAATCCAAGGATGTATGTATCAAAATTTTGGTACCACATCCTAGGTGATTGCTTCAGACCATATAGTGACTTCTTTAGCTTACAAACCAACTCTTTCTTTCCCTTCACTACAAAGCCTTATGGTTGCTTCATGTAGATTTCTTCTTCTAGATCCCCATGTAGGAATGTTGTCTTCACATCCATCTGTTCCACTTCAAGATCAAAAGAAACAACAATAGATAAAATAAATCTAATAGAAGTTAACTTAGAAACAAGAGAAAAAATCTCACCAAAGTCAATTCCCTCTACCTGGGAATAACCTTTTGCTACTAATCGAGCTTTGTATTTCTCCACTTTTCCTTCTGCATTAAAATTCTTCTTAAACAACCATTTTCTACCAACATATTTTCTTCCATCTGGAAACTCAACTATATCCCATGCCTCATTCTTATCCAAGGCATCCATTTCTTCAACCATGGCCTTCTTCTAGAATTTACTATCCTTTGAATTCACTACTTCCCTGACAGTTCTGGGATCATCATCAGTAATAGATAAAGCAAAATTGGAATGAAAATTAGATGGACTATAGCTTTCTGGTTGCCTTCTTTCCCTCACTGATCTCCTCAATACTGGGGTATGAGTTTCTTCTTCTTTTGCATCATCTTCGTCAGATGATTCAGATTTTGCATCATCCAACTCCAACTCTATTTTCTCAGGTTCTTATGGCCTTGGTAGGAATTCCTGTTTGGAAACATCTTTTACCTCTCTGAAAACAACATCTCGACTGTAAACAGTCTTCTTGGTTTCTGGCTTCCAAATATTATAACCTTTCACACCATCTTTATAACCAATAAAGATACACTTTTCAGCCTTATTATCCAGCTTACTCCTATTTTCCTTTGGAGCATGTACATAAGCATCACAACCAAACACTCTAAGATGTTAAAGAGAGGGTTTCTTTCCAGTCCATACTTCGTGTGGATTTTTATCATCCAACGTTGATGAAGGTGATCGATTGACCAAGTAACATGTTGTACCCACTGCCTCTACCCAGAATTCTTGTCCTAACTCAGCACCGCTGAGCATACTCCTTTCTTTTTCCATCAGTGTCTTGTTCATCCTTTCTGCAACTCCATTCTGCTGAGGTGTGTATGGAGTAGTCTTCTGCCTTGCTATACCACACTTCTTACAGAATTATTTGAATTCATTTCTGCAGAATTCTCCACCATTATCTATTCTCTATACCTTTATTTTCTTCTCTATCTGATTTTCTACCAGAGCCTTAAACTCTTTAAATTTATCAAATACCTCAGATTTCTTTCTAAGAAAATAAATCCATGTGTTCCTTGAGAAATCATCTATGAATGAAACATAATACATAGATTTACCTAGTGATGGAACATGCATAGGTCCAAACACAACATTGTGTATCAACTCTAAGATCCCCTTTGCTCTTGTAGCACCATATGGAAATCTTACTCGATTATGTTTTCCATATATGAAATGTTTAGAGAAATCAAAATCCAGAGTGAAATTAGACATACCTCCAACCATACCTTTACCGTGTAGTGTTCGAAGACCCTTTTCTCTAATATGCCCCAGTCTTTGATGCCACAGCATGGTCTTATTTCTAAGGATAATATTGGCCTTTTCTTCTTTATTTGTCTGCTCAGGGACAAAAGAACTATTACACCCATTAGTATAAGTGCTTCCCAACAACTTGTACAGAGTTCCACACTGAGCTCCCCTCATCAACACCATTGCTCCTCGTACCATCTTGCAAGTGCCCTTTCCAAATATAGTATCCAATCCTGCATCATCCAACTTGCTTATAAATATTAGGCTCCTGGCTAGTTTTGGAATGTGCAGAACCCCAGGGAGAGTTCTAATCCTTCCATCTTTTAGCAGTAGCTTAACCCTTCCACGTCCCATGATTTTGGTTGTTGTGTCATCTCCTAGGAATACATCACCACCATCGTATTTTCATATTTAGAGAACCACTCCCTGTGAGGAGTCATATGGTATGATGCACCTGATTCAATCAACCATACATCATGGTCTGCATGTGTACATGTAGATTCTAGGTAAACATCACCTCCTTCTTCAGTGGAGGTTTTCGCCTCTGTGGAAGAGGTACTATCAGATCCATTTGGTTTATCAACCTTCTTAGACTTGCAATCTTTCTTATAATGCCCTGTTTTACCACACTTCCAACATTTCCTCAAATATTTTCCTGGAGNTGATTCTTGTCTTGGGTATGACCTCTTACAAATAAAACATATGTGCTATGACCATCCATGCTTTTCTGCCTCATCTCTTCAGATAACAAGGATGCAACTACATCCTCATACTTCAATGTAGATTGAGTGGTACTACCAATTTCTACAACCAGATTATCCCAAGAGTCTGGAAAATAACATAACAATGTAATACACTTATCTTCTTCTACAATCATAATATTAATAGAGACAAGTTGACTTACTAGAGTATTAAAGGCATTTAGATGTTCTGTCATAGAATCTCCATCTTCCATCCTAAGATGATACAGCTTCTTTCGAAGAAACAACTTGTTTACCATGGAATTTGATTGATACAAATTCCCTAACTTATCCCATAGTTCCTTGGCTGTAGATTCTCGCGGGACATTCAACAACACTGAATCTGCCAGGCAGAGTTGAATAGTACTCCTTGCTCTTTTGTCCAACTTCTCCCAATCTTCCTTCGACATAACAGTAGGTGGTGTACTAGTAGTTTGTGTACTAGTAGGTTGTGTACCATTCCACTGTGTTCCAGTAGGTTGCGTACCAGTAGGTTGCGTACCAGTAGGTTGTGTACCAGGATCCACGACGATCCATTGTTCTTTGTCTACAAGAAGGTCCTCCATATTGAGCTTCCATAGATCAAAGTTTTTACCATTGAACTTCTCTATCTCGATTCTAGAATAGCTCTCCATTCCTCTTTATACACTCAAATCTCCACTACAAAAGCTCCCATTAAACCGAAATTTATCACAGACCCAAGATAAACTTGATCTATCAAGACCGAGCCAAACCCTCAACAACAAAGGCATCCCTCTGAAGCTAAAAATGAGCTCTGATACCACATGTACGTTTTAAATCTGTGAAGTAAAGCAATGCATATAGATTCTAAGAAAAACAAAAATTAATCAATGGATCATACACATAGTACACAGATATTTATACCGGAAACCCTTAACCGGGAAAAAACCTTTCAACGCTTCATTGTATTAATTTCACCATTCACCATACAATATATATACAATGTTTTTAGGTATTTCGTAGATACCAAAATCCTAATCGCTTAATCCGGGATTAATTTAGAAAACCGCTAAAAATAGAAAAATCCGCTAAAATAGAAAAAAACACCTAAATTTTTGGGGCACTGCCTCAAACGTTGCACGTAACCAGGGGGGGGCATACCTGGCCCCTCCTGGGACCCCCCTAGGAAGTGCCTGACGCACACGACACAAAGAGCACTACTAGGGAGGGATCGTTAGACGTAGTTGTCAAATCTAACGTGCCCACACACACACATGCAAAGAATATAACACATACCCAACAAATTTCAACTTCTAGGTCATTGCAGTTTTGGATATACACTCTAGGGAAGATAGAGTTTTTGACTAGTCCTGTAACTAGTCACAAATAGATGTTCTAGGTAAAACAGTCATAACTTGTTCATATAGGATCCAACTTCTGTGAGACAAATTACATTGGAAATATTACAGTCCATAGTATTTGTGGTGTGAGTTTCAGAATTAAAAATCAAATATTGAGAACATGGAATGTTGTACAAGTTCTCTCTCAAGAATAGGTCAAAATTGATGAAGGTATGCCATTTTCTCTATATCTCCTTTTCAGTGACGAATCAAGTAGTGAAACTTGGAGGAATTTCATAGAAGATATCAAAGAATATTGAGTACAATTTTTATATCTTGATTCATTACAGGTATGGAGTTATACTTGTTGGAAGTTAGGGTTTGTGACTAATCTAGAAACTAGTCCCAAACATGTGTTCGAGATAAATTTAAGAAGTGATGTTGGGGTTTATATGTGGACCTGTGTGGACCTAATATATTTATGTGGACCAGTTTCTATGTGGACCCAATTTGATGTATCAATGATAGTGACAGAAGCAGTGATATAAGTAGTGACAATGATAGTGACAGTTTATATGGACCCAGTTTCTAAGTGCACCTATTTTGATGACGTTGAAGTTGAGGAAGGTATGATGATCAGAGATATTATGAACCAAGGTTATTATAGGATGAAAGGTATGGTTATATATATGTTTTTAGGTTTGTATCTTGGATTTTTTTTGCACATGCTTGAGGCATGTCTTGGTGATTTTGGGAATATGATTTGGGGTATTCTTGAAGCTCTTGGTGATGGCGATGTATTAATATTAATGATAGTAACAACAATATTTATATTCAAGGGAGGAAGGAAGGGGAAAGAAAAGGAGTTTGGAGCCTCCTTCTAGTTGGAGATGGAGAATATAGGGAGTTGTAGTTTCCTTCAGGTTGGAGCCTGTAAACTAGGGGGTTGGATCCTCCTTCCAATTGGAGCTTGAAAATATAGGGAGTTATAGCTTCCTTTAGGTTGGATATTGTAAATCAGGGGGTTGGTGCCCCCTTCCAGCTGACACTGGAGAATCTTGGAAGTTGGTGCTTCCTATGAATGTAATTCTTGACATGATATAAGAAAAGTGTTTTCACATAAAAATATCTTGTGCATTGTGTATGATGTGATGCATTGTTGAATGGTTCTATTTATGTTTACTGATGTTATGCTAATAATGGTAAAAAGTGCTCAATATTTATTCCACCCCCCACCTCTCAATATTGGTGAATATGTTTTATGTTTGGTAGCTGTGGATGGATATTTCCCTCCTAGATGACCTTTCTTAGATGAGGAGAAGATTATGGAAGCAAGAGATCCATTGGAGAGATGTTTAAATACCCTAGAAGAGAAGTTGACCCAGAAGAATTATAATAATGAAGTGGCGCATTTCCATAGAATAATTCGGCTCGGTCTAGTGGCCAGGAATGTTGATATTATGGTAGTTGCAGGAGTTATTTACCTCCATGTCTAAACCTGATGAGAATAGAATATTCCAGGAAGCAAGAAGAAACCCTAATGAGTTGGATAATAACCCTAGAAGACTTGTCGGCTCAAGAAGATAACTTGTATTAGGTTATTAGCCTCCAAGAGAAGAAGTTAGCTAGAAGAAATAAATATATACTGAATAGACAGATACCCAGAATGAGAAGTCGTCCCAGGCAGTTAGCCATAATCAGTATAAATACAGGAGGCCAGTCTTCATTATGGCAGGCATTCTCAAAATTGTAGAGCAACACTTATGCGCACTGCAATTGCCCAGTTTGTGCGCAGGTTTGGAGGAGAGTTGTCGTTGCATTTGCTTCAGCTAGAAGATTACGCTTTAGCTTGGCCTATCTCTTGGTTAAGGTTTGGACTATCTGATCAGCTCTTGTTTGATGCGCTATCCTTGGGGAAAGGTGTGCTACCCTTTGTTTGGCTATCTAGCCTAGGTTTTGCTTCCGGAATGATTCTCAGTCAAGGTTAAGGTGCTCGGAAGGTGGCTTCGGCCTATGGTTGGGTGACAATAGTGATATTGTCACTGGTAAAACAAGCACGTCCATTCATATTCTAACAGGTTATGGGCCCACACCTCCTTTATTCAGTCTAACCGCTGGAAGGAAGCATAGCCATAAGGATATTAAGCTCATTGAAGAATTGTCGCTAGGGTTTCTAGAAGGAGCAGTCACCATAGCACTGTCGCTAGGGTTACTAGCAGGTGCAGTTTGCAGAAACCCTAATCCTCTCATTGAGGCACCTTAAGTGAAGGGATTGACATAATTCTGGATAGATCAGTGCACCCTAGCCTAGCACATCTCTTGGTACTCTCAGCAAGCCAAGATGTCAAGTTTGATTTTTTTGTTCAAGATCTAGGGTTGACTAAGTCAAAGAAGCCATGACTTACTCTATGAAGTCAGAAAACAAGTTAGATGGAGCTTCTAACTTCAGAGCATGGAAGACAAGGATTTACCTCATCCTTGCCAAGAATAAAGTGTTGGATATCGTGAAAGGAAAGATCGTGAAACCAGAGTTTGAAGAAGGAAAAGAGAAGGAACCGCAGAACGTTTCAATTATGGAGAAGTTCGAAGACGGTGACATCAATGCCATGAGTATCATAGTGGAATCTATAAAAGACCACTTGATACCCTACATATCCCACCTAGACTCATCGAAGAAGATGTACGATGCCCTAACAAACCTCTTCTCAGCCAGAAACAATGGACAAATAATGAGTCTGAAGAATGAGCTCCGTAACATGAAGATGAATGATGATGATAGCATAACATCATACTTTGTGAGGATCTCTTAGTTAAGAGATCATCTACAAGCTATTCTAGAGATCACTTTAGAGAAGGAATTGGTAAACATAGTACTCAATGGTCTTCCCAAGACGTGGGATGCATTTGTCGCAAGCATGAACACAAGGAAGGAGTATCCTACCTTTGAAGAACTTTGGACTTGTTGTGCTCAAGAAGAATCAAGGATCAGTGCAAAAGAGAAACCCCAAAAGAAGTATGATAATCAAGCCTTCACAGGAAGATTCAAGAATTTTAGGAACAAAAGGAAGTTTGGTTCAAAGAGGAAGACAAATCAAGAGAAAGATATTTCAAAAATACAATGCTTCAACTGTCGAAAGTATGCTCACTACAAGAATCATTGTCCTGAGATAAAGAAAAGGAAGGAGAAACACAAAGCATCAGTTGCCGAAGAAAAGGAACCTACAAAGAAGAATAAGTAGGATGAAAGAGACTTCTTCTTCTGAAGGTAACAATACTCCTCTTATTTCTTGTACATATCTTGTTTGCATAGTCTCTGTACATATCTTGCATATCTATCTCTTAGAATATAATATGCTCCAAGAAGAAATATACCTATGGAAGAACAACAAAATAAAGATTGCTATCATTATACAAGTTAGATAATACACATGAAAAGATGAAATACATCAAACAAATCAGGTGGACGCTATTACAAGATAAGCCGAAATCAGAATCAATCATGAAGAGACTTAGAAGAAGCAAAGATATAAAGAAGTCAACAATCAAGTGGAAACTGGAGAAAGACTTATGACGTTTTGCAGAAGACAATAAGATGGAACCGTGGACTTTTTTATATGACAATAAGGATGCAGACAGAAGCGTGGACTCTGTTAGACAGAGGGAGCCAATTATATGCACTCATACATGAAGCAAGGATTAGGAGGGAGCTAATCCTATGATCCATTGAAGATAATGAAGTATATATCCATGGTAGCATCCATGAAAGGAAGTATGTGTTCAGTTCGACCTTACAAGAAGTCTTATTCGAAGAGAAGCCTTAAAGTATCCCTAGTTGTCCATCCACATCTATGATCCTATGATGAAAGGAAGAAGTGGAATCTTTAGGGCATGGAATCTATAAGAAAATCCATGGACCCAAGAGCTAAAGAAAAACATGAGGAAGAACATGAACATTCCAAGAAAGAAAGAGAAGCCAGAACAACCAATCATTGTATTGAGAATCACAAGATTTCCAGCCTGATATGAAATCACTAAAATCAATCAAGCAAAGGAACTGAAAGTTGTGATGAAGAACAATGTATATGAATGCAAGCATTGCAAGATCCAGAACTAGAGATTCTCCCAGATGGAGGGAGAAGAATATGATGATTACTTGTTCCAGTAAACCAGACATACCTCTACATGAGTCATTATATCATCTACAATATCCATGGGTTGGAGTTCCACATCAGATGAATGCAAAAACTGTTCTCTAGAGCAATTGAACAAAGAGTGTATGAAGAGAAACCTCAAGGCTTTTAGGCATACCGGAAAGAGACCCACGTATGCAGATGAAAGAAGACAACTTGGTGGAGAACCTCCAATGCACAGTAGAAGCGTGGTGAAGATTTTCTATAACAGAGATATTGTATGAAGATGATTACTCAGAAGATCAGATCTCATGATGACAGAAGAAGTGCCACATGGATATGTTCCATTTTTCCAACAATGATATACTTTATTGATCAGAGCTACATGAAGCCTTCAGGGAAAACCAATGTTCCAGACCGAAGTACATTTGAAATCAAGTATTGCATTATCCATGATGAAGTCCAGAAAGGAGAAAGTGGTTCTCCAATACATATCTCCATAGATGAGAAGATACGCAGACATTTTGGTAAATCTTATGTTCAAGATGAAAGAGTTTGTGTACTCAAGCTGGAGCTCATGGAGATGAATTCCTTGTTGAAAAAGGAAGAGATGACTCCCAGGTTGGGAGGGAGCACTGATGTATTATTGATTGATGGAAAATCATTTTTCACATCGAAAAATGGTCCAAGATGAGCAGATTATTTCCAGTTTGGAAAGTGGATTGAGGATTCTGACGGACAGACATTTTCCAGTTCAGAAAATGGTCCAAATTGTTGATGTACCATAGACAACGACTTCCCATTGTGGTTAACATGGGAATTGGTCTAGGGAAATATCTCTTCTTGAGGGTTACTCAAGAAGACTGGCCTGCTTCGCTAGACAATGATTTCTCATTGTGGTTAACATGAGGAATGGTCTGTTTTGGAGGTTGGTGCAGGACAGACATTTCCTCTTGTGGTTAACATGGGAAATGGTCTGGACAGTCATTCCTTAGGGCGGATTCATTCTCTCCAGGCTACACTTTGTTTAGTGCCAGAGGAATGGCCCAGGGTGGGGAATGTTCCAGGTTCATCAATCAAGGATAGACATTCCTTAGGGCAGACTCATTCTCTCCAGGTTACACTTTGTCTAGTGTCGGAGGAATGGCCCAGGGTGGGGAATGCTCCAGGCTCAGAAATCAAGACAATTATTCTTCCTTGCATGAGAAGAATATTCCAGATAACTCATGATTGATGTTTGACCTTCTGAGGGCATATGCTCTTCCAATATCTCACGGATGTGAGTGGAAAAATGGCCCAGATGATTCATTTTATAATAACATTGTTTCTGTGCAGGTTGATATCAAATGATTGTTATGAAGACCATATGTTTCTAGATAGTAGATGTATACTATTGTGGTGGATGTGTTCCACTGTTTGATCAAGTATCTGTGTGGTACTTGGTGTGGTAGTGTACCACTGGATTGTAGTTGTGTACTACTATGGATAGACACAGTTGTGCTCTGTTGAATGATATTGTTTCGATTGCCTTGAAGACTATCAACAGTGTTGAAAATAATTATCAGCTAGATGAATGATGAATAGAGATTTCCCAGACAGAAAATGGTTCAGAACATTTACTCTTCTAGATTAGAAGAATGGCTCTTGTATCACTTTGTAGAGTGAGCATCATGTCTGATTACTCAGATAGAGTATGGTTTCGAGAAATGATGTAGCTGATGACACTGATGATGATGATCGTGCTCATGATCTAGTCATGATCTACTCTATACAACTATGTTGATGCTACCGGGTGAATGGTATGTTTTGTGCTCAATACCATTACCTATAATACATCCCTAGCTAGGAGGGAGTGTTGATATTATGGTAGTTGCGGGAGGTATTTACCCCCACGTCTAAACCAGATGAGAATAGAATATTCCAGGAAGCAAGAAGAAACCCTAATGAGTTGGCTAATAACCCTAGAAGACTTGTCGGCTCAAGAAGATAACTTGTATTAGGTTATTAGCCTCCAAGAGAAGAAGTCGGCCAGAAGAAATAAATATATACTGAATAGACAGATACCCAGAATGAGAAGTCGGCCCAAGCAGTTAGCCAGAATTAGTATAAATAAAGGAGGCCAATCTTCATTATGGCAGGCATTCTCAGAATTGCAGAGCAGCACTTGTGCGCACTGCAGTTGCCCAGTTTGTGCACAAGTTTGGAGGAGATCTGTCGTTACAGCTACTGCAGCTAGCAGATTACGCTTTGGCTTGGCCTATCTCTTGGTTAGGGTTTGGAATATCTGATCATCTCTTGTTTGATGCGCTATCCTTGGGGAAAGGTGTGCTACCCTTTGTTTGGCTATCTAGCCTAGGGTTTTCTTCCGGAATGATTCTTAGTCAAGGTTAAGGTGCTCAGAGGGTGGCTTCGACCTATGGTTGGGTGACAATAGTGATATTGTCAATGGTAAAACGAGCACATTCATTCATATTCTAACAAGGAAGACTATAAATAGAGGATGTCTTGGCTCATTTGTACGCTCACTCACACTCTCCCAGCTACACAGAAGCAATGCGCAAGTTTGGAGAAGGTGACGTAGTTTTTGCAATGACTCAGTTCAGTCTTTTGGTATCTCTCTCTTGCCACTACTCCTTAAGGAGGTGTGCTACCTTGGTATGGTGATGTTGTTTCATCTATAGTGGTATTTCTAGTTGAGCTAGCCTTTTTTCTAGGGTTTATCGAATTGGACTTGCTTTGTGAACATAATCTATCTAGGAAAGGTTGTTGGGTTTTTCCCCCATTTTGGGTTTTCCCAGGATAAATATCTTGTGTTCTTTTTGTCTCATGTTTATGTTGCTACTGCTATATACATGATATATATATATATATATATATATATATATATATATATATATATATATATATTAATGGTAATGAATTAAAAGAACACAAGTAACACTAATTCTCTGTAAATAAGGAAAATCTAACATGGAATCAGAGTTGGTTACCTTCATAAAAATTTGACCACTGGAAGGAAGATCGCTACATTGACACCTTGCAGCTACAATACTTTGTCAATATAGTTGAGCACTATCCCAAGGACATTGTGGATAATGCTTTCACAAAGTATTTCACCCTACCCTAGCACACCCCTTGGAACCCTAAACGTGCAGTTTGGTAAAGTTTGAAAAATTGAGGTTTTTAGTGCTAGGGTTTCTAACATGGAAAAATGTCAACCAACATGAGAGTTGAGGATAGATTGGATGGAGCAGAAAACTTCAGATCTTGGAAGCATAGATTTCTCCTCATTCTAGAAGAGAATTATCTATTGGATCACATCAAGAAGATGCTTCCAGAACCAGAATAAGCAGACGCCAAAGCGAAGTTCATGAAGAATGAACTCAAGGCCAAGAGGATCTTGACAAACTCAATAAAGGATCATCTCATACCTAATGTGTCAAAACTGAAGAAACCAAAGGAAATGTTTGATGCCCTAACCAGACTTTATGAAAGTAATAATACCAATCAAAATCTTACTCTAAGGCATCAACTCAAAAACGTGACAATGAACAACTAAGAAACAGTAGCCAACTATTTCATGAGGATCTCGCATATCAAGGACCAGTTAGTAGCCATTGGAGATCCATTAGAAGACTTTGAATTCATGACTACTACACTCAATGGATTTCCATCATCTTGGGATCTATTTGTTCAAGGGATTTGCACCAGAAGAAAATTTCCCAAGTTCAACAAGCTATGGGCATACTACACCCAAGAAGAATCCAGGTTGATATCCAAATCACAGAAGACTAATGATGATGAAAATCAAGCATTTGTTGCCAAAGTGAAGAAGAGAAAGGAAAGGGAACAAGGCAGCCTGAAGAAGCCTAAGAAACCACGCTACATGAAAGATGTGTCAAATATCAGATGCTACAACTGCAAGGAGATGAGACATTATGTCGCACAATGTCCTCTTAAAAATGAAAAGGGAAAGAAGAAGCACCATGCACATGTAGCAAATGTTGAAGAGAAGGATGAAGAGTATGTCTTTTGTCTAGTAGTGTGGTTTGCATATTAGGTTTGATATTTTTTTATATTGTTGCAGTTTAAGTAAGTGTTGTAACTAGAATAACAATCTTTATAATTCTATTATTGCTATCGTTATTACTAGTTTAGTAAACACTTGATTATTGGTTGTATGACTACCATTAGATGAATGATCACATTAATAATGCACCTATTTACAAGATAAATTTATCTCATATAGGAGATGCTCTTGGTTGTTGACCTTGTTCCATGCAGGTTATCTTGTAAATTCCATGGAGGCTACCATGGAGATTTTTTTGTTCTTGTTTCTTGTTCCGGGAAGGTCACGGGTAATATCTCTAAGAGGAAGCTATAATGTCGGTTGCAAGAGGAAATATTTCAGATGGTCCCTAGCTGAGACATGGAGTAGACTATCCAGACATAAGAGTTGTACACATACATGTAATAAAGGAACTAGAGTTCGGAGGGAGTCAACCCTCAGGATCCAGTAGAGAGGAGCAACCTCCCCATGACAGTTCATAGGAGATCAAACTTCAAAAAAGGTCACACATATAGAGGGAGCATATGATTCCAGAGATTATATAGACTCAGAGGGAGTCAAGATATAGAGGGAGAACACTTTAGAGTTCGAGATGAAGGATCTAGGTTTGATGCTTTACTTCTTGGGATTGGAGGTGTGGCAGAGATCACATGAGATTTTCCTTAGTCAAGGAAAATATATTGTTGAGATCCTGTAGAGATTCGAGATGATGGAATACAAGTCCTGGCCACACCCATGACGATAAATTGAAGCTCCTAAGTGATTCATCTTCAAATTTGATGGATCCCATGATGTACATATAGTTGATTGGATCCTTGATGTACCTACAGAGATATATAGACTCTGACTAGGCAGGGAGTGCAGTGGATAGGAAGATTACTTACGGATGTTGCTTCAGTTTGGGATCAATGTGATATCATGGTTGAGAAGGGAGCAGACATCAGTGGTACTCAGTACAATGGATGTAGAGTATATAGAAGCCAGTATTGCAAGCTGTGAAGTAGCGTGGCTTTGAAATTTTCTTGCAGGACTTCATCTAAGACATGATGAAGAAGGGAGTTGTGAAGCTCCAGTACACATCCACAGATGAGTAGCATTGGGCAAGCATTCTCCCAGATTGGTCATGTTTATTTGACCAAGGGATAATGATACATTCACTCACAATATTAGCCATGATTATTTGGCTAGTGGTGAATGGCCCAGTCACAGTATTTCTCCTATTAGTCAGGTTGATTTGACTAGGAGTGGAAAGACTCAATGTGCTCTAGAGACAAGCTTGTTGTGATGCATAATGTCCACTCTCGTTCAGAGGGAGGTGTGTTGTCTCTTCTCATGTCGGCTAACCCCTCATGCCAAGGGTTCCCTGGATCATTCTTATGACTAAGGGGGTAATGCACTGTCGGACCTGATGAGAGAAGAAACATCACATGCATAGTCATGAGGACTATGGGAGTAGCTTCATGCTACTGGATGAGACTATAACTATGGATAATGGCATATTGTAGTAGTTATGTGATACTAGATGATTGTTGCATAGTTATAAAGACATCGACTATGATTATGGATGATGGCATATTGTAGTAACTATGTGTTACTAGTTGATTGTTGCATAATCATATGTATGACTATGGTTGATGGCATTGTAGTAGCGGTGTGATACTAGATGATTGTTGCAAAGTCATATGGATCCTGACTATGGCTAAGGGCATATTGTAGTAGCTGTGTGCTACTAGCTTATTGTTGCATAGTCATGGAGGTGGCAGGCTATGATTATGGTTGAGCGCATATTGTAGTGGTTCTGTGCCATTAGCTAGTTGTTGCATAATCATAGAGATTGTTGTAGCTATCATTTGATTGCAGGAGAGAGACATTGCATCTCTGGATAGTAGTTGTGTTCTACTTGGAGTGGTTGTGCACCATTGGATAGTAGTTGTGTGCTACTTGGAGTGGTTGTGCACCATTGGATAGTAGTTATGTACTACTATGGATCTACACAGTCATGTTCTACTAGATGGAATTGTAGTAGCTGTGTTCTACTAGATGATTGTCATGTAGACTACTAGTTCACATTGGGAGTAGTTGAGTGCTACTTGATTGCAGAGACTGTGACAGACGATTCAAGCTACCGATGGCATTGTGGCAGTTGTGTGCTACCAGTTGATTGCAGAGTAGTCATTGGAATACTAGATGAAGACATCATGAAAGATTCCTCCCTAGCTAAGAGGGAGTGTTGATGTTTGGTAGTTGCGAAAGGATATTTCCCTCCTAGATGACCTTTCTTAGATGCAAAGAAGATTATGGAAGTAAGAGATCCAATGGACAGATGTTGAAATACCCTAAAAGAGAAGTCGGCCCAGAAGAATTAGAATAATGAAGTGGCACCTTTCCAGAGAAGAAGTCAACCTAGTCTAGTGGCCAGGAAGACTATAAATAGAGGACGTCTTGGCTCATTTGTCCACTCACTCACACTCTCCTAGCTACATAGAAGCAAGGCGCAAGTTTGGAGAAGGTGACCAGTTGTTGCAATGACTCGGTTCAGTCTTTTGGTATTTCTCTCTTGTGAACTACTCCTTAAGGAGGTGTGCTACCTTGGTATGGTGTTGTTTTTGCAGTTGTGGTGGTATTTTTGGTTGAGCTATCCTTTGTGCTAGGGTTTATCTGATTAGATTTTCTTTGTGAAAAGAATCTATCTAAGAAAGGTTGTTGGGTTTTTCCCCCATTTGGGGTTTTCCTAGTATAAATATCTTGTGTTATTTTTGTCTTTTGTTTATGTTGCTACTGCTCATTACATGATATATATATGTTAATGGTAATGAAGTAAAAGAACAGAAGTAACACTAATGCTCTGTAAATAAGTAAAATATAACAAATATTCCAACACTCTACCGGTGTCGTATTCAGCGATGGGTACAACAACTAAGTCGATACCATATAAGAAACCAAAAGAAGAACAAGCAAACAAGAAAAGGCTTGCCACTCCATCCAACTAGCAAGTATTCGACCTTCAGCTGACAAACAAACAAAAGGAAGCATCTTATGTAAAAAAAAAACAATTCTCTCAATTCCCCTTTGTGGGAAATTTTTTATAACCACCAATGTATGAGATCAACAGAGTTGTACGAGGATTCAACAACATACAACTGCAAAGTAATAATGCTATGCACAATCATAAAAAGAGTGTCATGGGCTAGATTCAAGAACAAAACCACAGGTCTTGTGTAATTTTATTTTCCACTCACTTCACCATAAAGGAAATCACCTCATACCCATTTTGACAACATGGCACACCCCCATACTCTAATTTTTCTTGGTTTAGACCAAGCCATGCCCACAAGAGGGTTTGAGGACAACTTGTCCAACCCACCAAGAAGAATATATCACAATAACTATCGTATCTCGTCGATGAACATGAGGAGAAGACTTTTAAGAGATTCAACATTTGGATCCCTTCACATTCGATAGGTGCAATATCTCTCTTTTGGTGTACACCCCAAATAAGCTCATGATCAACAAGCAAACAAACAATGACAGTCGACGAAAATGGAGAAACCCAACACAATACCAACTCGACTAGAGAAGTTAATATTATGAGCATCATTATACCTGAACGAGTTAAAACAAAGTACTCCGGTGCAATATTAACGACAATATCAATTGTCCTGGAAACGGGAAGCAACAAAGAGAATCAAGCTCAAATGGTTGAAGAGGTAATCTAAACTATATGATGATCAATGCTCCTAATGCCCATGCCAATCATTACGGTGGATGTGGCACACTGTAGATGAAATATATGATGGCCCACTAGCAATAGAAGACAAATTTGATATATAATCATTGTCTTTGTTGCTCATCATCATAAAGGGAGTAAAGACAAAGGCTGGTAAGTGAAAGGTCATGGGGGAAAGAATTAAAAGGCTAAGAGTCATATTGTGCCTCAATAAATACTAGGATTGTACCTAAAGAAAGGGATTTTTTGTCTCTTCAAACATTGTACGTTTCTGAACTATTTTGGGAAGACGGTGTCAACTAAAATTCAAAATCCATTCCTTGGAGCTTTGATGTACTATTGTTGAAATTGTTAATATTGAGAAGCCCTCATGACCAACGTTTGATTGAGAGAAAAGCTTGCATGTGTTGTTGTTTTGCTTTGATCTATTTCAAGTGAAATGTATGTTGTTTACATGGGTTGTAAGGACATGTTTGTTTATAGACTATTTCGATGTAGTCTATGTTACTCTTACAATTTTGTCACTCTTTCTTATATTTTGTGCCTTGATTACATGATTTGTTGATGTATGCATAGATATGATTTATACTTTTCTGGTTATGTATGTGTATACATGTGTTTCTAACTTTGAACCTTCATGACAACTATCTAAGTGGGGTCTTAAGCAGAGTTTAGATTCATTACAGCTCATTCACTTACAACAATTTGCTCCTAGCTAGGACATGATAGATTAGAAGTAGATTAGATTTCTAGCATGCATTTACATAGTCTTCATCTACATCTTTCGTTTGCATATTTCTTGCTCCTAGCTTGGATGGGATATATTAGAAGTAGATTAGATTTCCTTCATGCATTTACATAGTTTTCATCTATATTTTTTGTTTGCATAACCATCCATCATTAACCTTCATTGGTGGATCGAGCCACAATCAGTAAAACCAAAACTAGAAATGGTTTCCAGGCCAGAATCTAGATGAGTTCCCTATTCCAAATGGTGAGAGTTCTAATTGGGACTTCTTGCCGAGGGTAACCCATACTATTGACAAAGGGGGATTTTGCACCCGTCAACACTAGGAAAAGTCAAAGCATCTCAAGCCAATCAAGGTCGATTATAGTTGTTGGCCATGTCTGAATGATTTGAATGATCAAAATCTGAGTTTGATCCTTCTGAGAGATCTGACTCAGAATAAGAATTTCACTATCCATCTGAGTGTTCACTTTCTACAAGGAAAGTAGCATGGTTGATCGGTGTTGGAGGAATCAAGCCAAAAGGTTGAATAATTTCTTGTAAGGCTAATTTGACCAAATCTTCTACAAAGTGAACCAAAGTATGATTTCTAGTACTAGTTCTGGTTCGAGAAGTATTTCTTCGATGAGGAAGTAAAGGGGTTATGGGTAAAGCACCAATTTATCATGCTTAAACTTTGGTGATACATAGAAAATCATTCACTTCCTCGTGTGATATTGCATATCAGATTGACTCAGTATTGGATCCAAAATTATCTAGGTCATGAGATGCAATATTTTCATAAATTTGAGCTTCAAGATTTGGAATATTATCAGAAAATGAACTATTGGTGTAACATCCTCAATTTTAATCCTCGCAAATTATAATGTAATTGTATAAATGTGAATTAGGTTGGTGAGCTTATATGATTGGGGCGAAAATCCCATATTGATTGCTATGGCAGGGGGGCAAATTCTATATAATGAACAATGAAATGATTAATAAAGTAGTAATTGTTGGATGTGATACGAAAGAGATGAAAATGATAGGGGGCTATGATTCCACAAGAGAGAGGGATCCAAGCTGGATTTTACTCATGGGTATTAATCCAACCCACATTCCTAAAATTATTATCATTTTGTATAACATTCTATTTGTTGTTGAGTGATCCCAAATCCAATCATTAAACTCATGTAAGAGGGTGGATGTGTGGAGTCACATCCCATAGTTATTGGGAGCATGGGGTTGATGTATAATCATCCTTGGGAAGAGTGTGAGTCAATCAAGCAACGGGAAAGAGAAGGAAATGTGTATGCAAAAAGTAGAGAGTTTTTACATGCATATTTTGGGCAGCTTGAGGAGAGCGAAGTGTTGGGAAGAGAACTAGTCATGCTATGCTTAAAGGCAGTCATTGTTTCATTGTGTTTTATGCTAGAAATGTGGCCTTTTTGTTGGTAAAATGGGCAGTAATCTTGTAGTGTGTTTCATGTTGAGGAAATGGCTCAAGAGCCTTGTGAAGGCTATTGTGAGCACTCCTAAAGCAATTAAGAGTTCCTAAAATCCCCAACTAAGAGATTTCTAGGCCAACCAAATGCAATGGAAGCCCTGATAAATGAATGGTTTATCCCAAGGGACTGTTAGCAGTGAAGGGGGTACATTCCTTAGGTTATGCAGGTTGTGGGGAAGAGATAGCGGGTGGATTAGAATTTTTGTAGGAGTAGAACCTGAGTTTTAGGTCATTTAGTGTGGAGAGTGGACAACTAGAGGGATAGATCTCCTTGTGGACTCGTAGCCTCAGCTAGGGGGTGGCTTGTTGTTGAGAGAAAATGAACAACATCGCCTATGTCTGGGAAGTTCATCCTTCGTACACAGCTAGTTGGTTACATTTTATAAAAAGATAAGTGTATGTTGTTTTATTATGATTATTCCGCTGTGCAAATGAATATTTGAATGTTGTGTGTTTTTTATGTGCTTACTGAATGCATTCACATTTTTATATATGTTCTTAGATGCATGGGTAAATCAACATGTTGTTTGTTAGAATTTTTATGGGCTTGTTGCTTATCAGTTTTTTCTATATGTATGGGGCATTTTCGATTTAGTATTTAGCAGGCTAGTCGTTTCCTTAGTGACTAGACTCAAGTTGGGTGTTGGGTATGTTACAGAATGGTATCAGAGATTTTGGCTCAACACCAGACTTGTATGGGCCAAAGATTGGCATGAAGTTGGTAAAATTCATCATCTCAACATTTGAGTTGTGTCGAATTTGGGGAAAACAGTAAAATATGAGTGAAATATCCAAATTTCTAAGCAATTCAAGTCGGAATCACACTTAGAATGGTTGTTATGGAGGGGTCATTTCAAATACCAATCAATTGATTTGGTTTAGGCAGGAAAGTTGGGCATATTCACGATGGTTGCGAGCTAGAAATATGAAAAAATCAGTTAAGCAAATAAAGGAATTATGTGCGCTAAATATTGGCGTTGTGTGATGCAAAATTGGTGGTGCATGCATAATATTGGTGTACAATGTGTGTGCATTGAATATTGGCATTGCATGATGCAAAATTGGTGGTGCACGCATAATATTGATGTGCAGTGCGTGTGCATTGAATATTGATGTTACATGGTGTAGAATTGATTATGTGCGTGTAATATTGGTGCACAGTATCAAAATTTGTGTGCACAGGATATTGGTGCACGGTATAAAAAGTTGTGCACACTGGATATCGGTGCGCGGTATAGAAAGTTGTGCACACTAGATATTGGTGCATGATATAGAAAGTTGCACGTACTAAATATTGGTGCGCGGTATAAAAAGTTGTGTGCAGTGGATATTAGTGCGTGGTATAGAAATTTGTGCAAATTGGATATCAGTGTGTGGTATAGAAAGTTGCATGCATTGTATATTGGTGCGCGATATAAAAGTTGTGCACACTGGATATTGGTGCAAGGGGTGTGCATTAAATATTAGCGTTGTGTATTGTGGATCTGGCGCACGCTAAATATTGGTGCATAATGTAGAATTGATGTGTGCGTGGGATTTGAAAATGAAGAAGAGAAGAAGGATACTACATAGACAAAATTGTCCTATAGTCTTAAACAAAAAAAAACCTTAAACAAAAAAAACTAAGTCTGGAGACAAAATCATATTTTGGTCATAACAAAAGCATAATAACTCAAAAGAATATAATATTTTATGGATTGTTTTTTAAATGTTGAGGGCCATAGAAGTGCCAAATAGGGTCATTGGCCAATTATGCTCTGATTTTCCAAAAAATGCAAATTACATGTTTTTAAAGATCATGGTCATACTCAATGGTAGGAGCATAGTTATTGTTGAAACTTGTACAGAGTGTTATAAAAGCAGACATGGAAATATTGTGTGAAGGTATTGGCCGGATTCTAAGGATTTTGGAGTGGAGGTGCCAAAATAGAGAAAAATCCACTATTTTGGACCACTTTTTGAGGATTTTTGGGATTTTCAGAGGATGAAAAGGGTCCCAAGATGGAAAATATTATTTATTTGAAATTTTGTATACTCATCAAGACAAACAACTTTGGTTTAGTGAAATTTTTCTAGGAGTGCATAGTTTGGAAGATAGCCAATTTGGCTAAAAACTTATAAGTCTGGAAAAAGGGGCGAAAAGGGACAAAGTTGTCATTTCCATATTGTTGCAGTTTTTTGTTGGAGCATCAGATTAAAAATATGAGAATTGTTATGAATTCCATGTCATCATTAATATCTATGTATCATAAAAAAAAAATCCTTGGTTCCTAACAAATTTACCTCTGTAGGTGGCCAAAGTTGGTGTTTGAGATTATTTTGCACTTGGGAGCAGGTGCACAAAAGGGGTGAATTAGCAATATTCAATTGACTATAACTTCCTGCTCAATGCTCAGAATTGAGCAAGAAAGTAGTCATTGGAAATATATTGGATAGGAGAATCCAAATATCCACTCCTAATTTAGGTTTGAGTGGCATATTTCTCAAGGAAATAGAAGGAAGGTGGTTGATGGACTTGATGGGCACAATTAAGCAAAAATGGAAATTTCAGGAAGCCATAACTTGGAGCTCATAAATCAGAATGAGGCATGAGTACATCCATTGAAAAGGTAATCCAAGGTAAAACATGATAAAAGTAGTAGGTTCTCCTAGGAGGCATCCGGTTGTGTTATAATTCTACAAGAAAAAGGGAAATTGGACTCTAAGAACCATACAATTGCTCAATGTGAAAGTTTTCCAAAACCAGTCAATTTTGGGAAAACATTTCCATATGTTAGAGGTACATGCCAAAGGTGTCTATTGATTTGAAATAAGAGTATTGATGCATATGATAGTTCCTATGCAGTGGTGTAGAGGCACCATTGGAAGTGTAACCCCTTAGCAATAAATGAGGCTAAGCTTAACCCCTTGGAAATAAAGGAGGCTAAGCTTAATAGCAGGGAATTGTTAATAAGAAGAGAAGCACTCAAGAGATAGTGTTGTGTGAAGGGATTGCTAGAAAGAATATAAGACTCCCTAAATGAATATTGTGTGGGTCTATTCCACAGTAATCCTAAGGTCCATTAGATAGGGAAGCAGATCATGTTGTACATTTGGTTTGGATAGTTGGTTGTCATTGATGTCAACCCTTAGATATTGATGTCAACCCTTGGAGAATTCTGGAAGCCCTATTGATGTGGTTGATATTTATGGTAAGTTAGTGTGGTTGATGTCAACATATGTGATGGGTGCATTTGATGAAGTCTAAATGAAGCCCTGGAGGTGTGGTTATGGGACCCGAAGTTGGTTGAGAAATATGGACATGAAGGACAGTGTAAATGTAGGTAAGATACTCATGGATCGATAGTCCTCATCGTGTTGTTTTTGGTGATAGGTGGTACACCACATGGTTCCTCACTATTGAGGAGTTATGACTTAGTGAAGTTGGAATCCCTGAAGAATGGTTAAGAAGCCCTTATTTAGTTACAAGTCTTGGTCAAAGGGTAAATTGGTTGTAACAAGAAATCCCTAAATTAAGGAAATAAGTTAGCTTGGAAAAGTATAAATACACCACAAGAAGTTCTTCACAATTACACACACAAGTTCAATTATTATCTATCTTTCAAGTGTTTTCTTTGGTAAATCTTTCTATGGTATATCTGAGATAGTGAATTCTGAAAAAGTGAAGTCTGAGGTAGTGAAGGGAAGTCAAAGAAAAGATAACTTTCTGAGGTCATTTGCGAGTTGTAGCAAGAAGGGCGTGGACATCCAGAGTTGCAGCAAGAAGGGAACGAACATTCGGAGTTGCAGCAAGAAGGGTGCGGTCATCCAGAGTTGCAGCAAGAAGGGCGCAAACATCCAGAGTTGAAGCAAGAAGGGCACAAACATCTGGAGTTGTAGCAAGAAGAGAATAGACATCCAGGGTTGCAGCAAGGACATGTAGCGGATCTGTGAAAATCTCTTGAAGAAGATGCCATATCTTATTTATTGAACATGATTTGTACAGGTCAGTTTGTTGGTATGTGATGATATGATTTAGGTCTTCTTCATGAGGAAAGGCATGTCTTTTATGTGTTTGGTTGAAGCTTGTATCTTGGATGGTATGGCACATGCTTAAGGCATGTCTTGGAGGCCCTTGTGATACATGATACATGGTTTCATATGGTTGAGGTGATATTGATACATGCTTGAGACATAATCTTGGTACTTGTTATATGGATGTTATGGTTCATTGTTAGAGGCACATATTTGTGATATTGGCATATACTTGAGGTTTATCTTATGGTACATGGCATGATTGAGGGTGTTATGGTATATGGTTGAGACACTTGTTATGGTACGTTGTTGGTACATGGTATGGTACAGGCTCGATACATGGTATGGTAAAAGTGTTGATGTACATGGTTGATGTGCATGGTTGGTGCATGGTATGGTATAGGTGTTGATGTACATGATTGATATACATGGTTGATGTACTTGGTAGATGCATGGTTTGGTACAGGATTGGTACATGGTTGATGGTATGTTGGTGATCTTGGTACATGCTTGGTAGAGGCATGTGTTGGTGATGTTGGACATATAGTTAAGAGGTGTCATTGGTATATGATCCATGTGATAGGATCTAGTTTCGTTGATGTTGAGTATCAGTGACAGTGATAGGTTGGATAGGTTGATCAGTGATAGGTTGGAAAGGTTAATACAGTAACAGGTTGGATACAGTGACAGGTTGGTAGTGGCAGTGTTTGTGGTAGTGACAGTTTGGTCTACACTTATATCCAAGGTGGTAGGACGGGGCAAGGAAAGGGGGTTGTATCCTCCTTCTGGTTGGTGCCAGGAAATCAGGGAGTTGGAGATTCCTTCAGGTTGGAGCTTGAGAATCAGTGGGTTGTAGCCTCCTTCTAGTTGGAGCCAAAGAATTCAAGGAGTTGTAGCTTCCTTTAGGTTGGAGCCTGTAAATAGGGGGTTGGAGCCTCCTTCTAGTTATAGTTGGAGAATTTGGAAGTTGGTGCTTCCTCTGAATGAATTCTTTATTTATATAAGAAAGCATTATGTGGTTTTCTCCCATTTGGGTTTCCACGTAAATATTGGTGTACTATGTATTTGATGTGATGTTCCTTATGATTATATGCTTATGATATATTGAATGCAATCAAAGATGATACATTAATGATAAATTGTTGAATACTATTGATAAAGTTAAAGAATATATATTGTGGTTAAAATTGGTAAAAGTGTTCATATTGATTCATCCCCC
>ML781532.1:219472-235355 GCA_009831015.1 Picea engelmannii | reverse complement strand
AAGTTCAAGGCTACAGTGCAGGTAATGAAAGGTTGGCAAAGGAATCAGGAAGAGGATAGAAAGATTAGTATTGAGATGCTACATATTTTGAATGGATTGCAAAGGAGAATCAATAGATATTCTCACATGAACATGAATCTAGTAGGTGAAGAATGTCATTTTCATGCACAAGGAGTTAAGGAGGACTCCATAGTCTTGAAGGTAGAGATGTGGTGAAGGTGGAAAACATGTTGCAAGAGAAATGAGAGGGTCTCATGAGGTGAGGTGTGACTCATGGAGTGGATGATTCATGTGCAAGTATAGGAATACAAGAAGAAGGAATTGTTAGTTGTGTCTTAGCTACGTGCATCTAAAAGTACCCAAAGCAAGGAATCCATTTTTATTATCAGAGTGTGCATTGAAATCCTAGTATAGGTGAAAAGAAAAAGAAGGAATTGTCATCTGTGGCTTAGCTACTTGTATATAAAATTACCCAAATAAAGAAAGCAATTTATTTTATCAGAGTGTGCAGTGAAAGTATGGTATAGGTGAAAATAAGGATGGAATAATGAAGGTTTAATTTCAATTCTAAGTAACACTGGAAAATATAGCATTCCATTGGAAGCAGTTTAGTCTTGAGCAGATGAATAGGGATTCACAAGAAATTGATATGGCATAATTGTAGACTAAAAGTAATTTGTGGTTATAAATGTCCATGCAATAATGATATTGTGATATTTGGATACGACTAATAATGGATTGTGTATCCAAGGAAATTTTTATAACTTGACTAGAGATGTGGATGATGTTGATGCATATGAAGAAACTATCTGTATGAAGAAAAAAATGAGGATGGTAAGATGTTGATAAAGAAGTCAATAAAAGGGAGCCTGCAAGTTGCCACAACAATATTAGTTGGTCAGATAGCATCAAGTAAATTGATAACATCCATATAGGTATGCATTTGGGGTTGTTAGGATGCATAAATGTTGAAGGGAATTGAGGTAAGAATTCCCTCAATCAAAATTTCATTATTTGAAATTGATATAAAAAAAAAAGAAGCAAAACGCCTTGAATACTCACATGCCAAGTAATGCTTGAATGCATTTATGATAAATTTAATTGAATATTGTGTTATGTTGGTTATGATATCATAACCAAGTTAAGATAGGAGACATTACTCCTATTTAGAAATAGATGTCATTATATATGGTCATGTGTGAGGCCATGATGTGGTTGGAAATGGAAGGAATATAGTGCCATACAAGTGACTCATGGTTTCCCCCCTGTGTAATCGATGTTTGGACTGCAACCTCTTTACCAACACAAGAGAGCACTAAGGGATTAGGTTCGTAGTGTTGTGTATGGGTTGAAGAGGAAGTATCCAAATAATCGAGGAAGTAATTGGGGAAGAGTTTGGATAATGTGTTGAGGTGTTGGCCAGAATTTCCAATTCACATGGTGGAATACATGAAAAGAACATATGGTATTTCAGAGCCATTGCAAGGATGCATTGTGTATATGTGGCCATGATTGTTGGCACATTGGTTTTATTTATTGGTGAAGTTTGATTGCATTATGAAAATATTTGTACATTGATAATGCAGGTACATGAATGATAGTTTCATTTCATTTTAATATGAATAATGGCTGGAAATAATCGAATTTCTAGTTAGATACAATTCTGAGATTATTTCATGAACTGTTATAAATGTGCATGAATGCTAACAATTTCTCTGGTTGCATTAAAGTTGAAAAAATTACAAGGAGAATGGGCTTGGATATGGCATGGATGTAATCCCATAAAGAAGACCGATGCCTACTACTACGTAAGCCAAACATAACGAGCATAAATCTCAAGACTGGGAAATTTTGTTTTCCTGTACAAAACAATTTTGAAAAATTATAATTTAAAATTGCTAACAATCTGTCTAGCTGCAAGAAAATTGAGAAAATTGTAGGGAGAATGGAATTGGATATGGCATGGATGTAAGCCCATATAGAATACTAATGCCTACTGCTACGCAAGCCAAACACAATGAGAAGAAAACTCACGCATGGCAAATTTTGTTTTCCTGTATAAAACAAATTTGAGAAATTAATAATTGAAAATTGTTATGATATGCTAACAATTTGTTTGGTTGCATGGAAATTGAGAAAATTGAAGGGAGAATGGTCTTGGATATGGCAGGGATGTAATCCCATAAGGAAGATTGATATCTACAGCTAAAAGAAGCAAACATATTGAGTAGAAAACTCATGCTTGAGAAATTCTATTTTCCTCCATAAAACAAATTGAAAATTTATAATTGAAAATTTGTATGATGATATCTCATATTGGTTGTATGCATATGATGCAGATGGGATGATTGCCACAGTTCATAGATTGTTAGTGGAATTCTAGCAGTGATTTAGCATTTGTCTACACAAGAACATCTTGGAAAATGATTGACTTCTTGAGGAACTATATAACAGTGAAAGGGATGCTTGAGCCTAAAGGGAGAGTAAATCAAGGAAGCAAAACTCTATAAAATAATAGAAGAAGAAAGTTTTTAGGCTCTCAGAAGAACCATGTTGTCGGGCCTGAAGAGTGAGCTCCTGTGTGGGAGTTTTACTATCAAATAACCAGGTTGTCAGGCCTAAAGAGTGAACTCCTATGCGATTTGTATTGCAGCAACAAGGTTGTTACTGGTTATTTATACTGGTAGTTTTTCTATAAGCGAGTCCCTTGAGATCCCAGTAGTGGGATTCCTAGTTAGATGTGCTAGAGAGACCTTGATAAACAAATGATGCATCTCAATGGACTGAGGACAGTGAAGAGGGCACATTCATTGGGTCAGCCCTGATAAACTAATGGTATGGCCCGATGGACTGAGAGCAATGAAAGGGGTACATTCCTTGGGTTGGGAAATTCAAGAGGAAGAGAGCTCATGGAAATCGAGGTAGTTGTAGGGGAATTTCATTGGTTTATGTATCTTTTTTTTGGGCCCAAAGTGCCTATGTATCTTTGTTTTGGGACCGAAGTGCCTATGTATTTATATTTAGGGTGGAATGCCTATGTGATATTATGTTGGAGAACCTATATGTTGATTAAAGGTCGGGGATCCTAGAATTGTAAATGCATGTACACCATATGGTATTGTGCATTGAATATAATGAAGAAATAAGGGGGAGAGGAATGCAATATCCCTAGTTTTAATCCCCGCAAATTATAATGTAATTGTATAAATGTGAATTACGTAGGTGAGTCGATATGATTGAGGAAAAGATCTCATATTAATTGATATGGTTAGGGGGGGATTGTATACAATGAACATTGAAATGATTAATAAAGTAGTAATTGTTACTTGTGGTATGAGAGGGGTGGAAACGATGGAGGGCTATGATTCCATAAGAGAGAGGGGTCTAAGGGGGATTTTACTCATGGGTATTAATTCAACCCACATTCCTAAAATTATTATCACTGTGTATAACCTTTTATTTATTATTGATTGATCCCAAATCCAATCATTAAACTCATGTAAGAGGGTGGGTGTGATGATTCGCATCCCATAGTTATTGGGAGCATGGGGTTGAAGTATAATCATCCTTGGGAATAGTGTGAGTCAATCAATCAAGGGGAAAGAGAAGGAAATTTGTATGCAGAAAGTAGAGTCTTTTCATATAGATTTTGAGCAGTTTGAGCAGAGTGGAGTGTTGGGAAGAGAACTAGCCATGTTGTGCTTGAAGGTGGCCATTGTTTGGTAGTGTTTTATGCTATAAATGTGGCATGTGCACCTATTAAATAGGCAGTAAGTATGTAGTGCATTTTCATGTTGAGGAAATGGCTCAAGATCCTTATGAAGGTTGTTGTGAGCACTCCTGAAGTAGCCGAGAGTTCCTAAATTCCATAGCTGAGAGATTTCCCGACCAACCAAGAGGGATTGTGAGCAATGAAGGGGGTACATTCCTTGGCTTGTGAAGGTTGTGGGGAAGAGAGAATTGGTGGATTGGAATTGTTGTAGGAGTAGAACCTGGGTTTTGGGTTGTTGAGTGTAGAAAGTGGATAGCTAGAGGGATAAATCTCCTTGTGGACTCATAGTCTTAGCTTGAGGGTGGTTTGTTGTTGAGAGAAAATAAACAACAACGCCTATGGCTGGGAGGTCCATCCTTCGTATGCAACCAATTGGTTACATTTTATAAAAAAAATAAGTGTATGTTATTTTATTATGATTATTTTGATTTTCAAATGAATATTTGAATGTTGCGTGTTCATTGTGTGCTTACTGGATGCATTCATGTTTTTATATACGTTTTTAGATGCATGAGTAAATCAACATGTTGTTTGTTGTAATTTTTATGGGTTTGTTGCATCTCGATTTTCTTTTATATGTATGGGGCATTTTTTATTTTGTATTTAAACAATATTACCAACTTAACAAGAACTGTGACCTCAAAACAAGAACTCTAGCCCTTAAAACCCATATTTTTGCATAAAAAACCACAAAATTAACCCCCAAATCAAAAAGTGGTGCTACCGGTAGCACCCTTTTTTTTAAGTTAAAATTACAACTTTTTTTCAAGAAAGGCCTAAAACATGCGTATAGTTGCTCAGAAAAACCTTAAAATCAACACCTAAATCAAAGAATGGTGCTACCGAAAAAAAAAATGTTTTTTTTCTAAACGTCAAAGTGATACCTCATTTGAAAGCTTATCCTAGTGGGGCGAGTACCATTGCAACCAAAACCTAAAAATTAACACATTTTTGAAAGTGGTATAAAAAAGTATCACTGCTATAAACCAAATCGTAAAATCAACCCTTAAATATTTACTTTTTTAAGGTTAGTTTTGCACTCCAACCACAAGATAATACATAATGGCATGAAAATATCACAATTTCAGATGTCAACATTCAACATAACTTCGAAATATTTTTTTATTTTAAATAAACAAGTCTATACACATTACATTTAATGAAACATAAATTATTTCTTAAAAAGTGTTGTTACATTGTCCATATTCAAAACAGAAGAGCTAAGAAATTTTGTTATATATTCTCCATAATCAAAACATATAATTCATAAAATATAGAAATGATTCATAACTTCATGTAAGATCATATGTAACTGAGAACACTCATTTTTTGTTACCATACAAACATCATATTGATAAAAAATACATAAAATGTTTCATACACTTAATCAAATTCATTCATAGATTCTGACACACCATCAGAATCTACATTGCCTCCAGATGAATCATTGGATGAAGATGTAGATGATCCATATTATTCTCTATTATCAATGAGTGCACCATCTAAGTCTGCATGTATGCACAACATTTCAGATGTCAAAAGCCTTTTTGATCTACGACTAGGTTCAGCAGAATCCCATCTTGCATTTTTTTCTTGTGGTAGCAACCTCTTGATAATCTCTATGGTCCTGGATTGAAGAGTTCCTCTCTTTGTCAAATTGAAGTCATAGACAAGTATGTCAACATCCTCTAATTTTAAGAGGTCGGTGCGATGACAAGTTATATTTTGACCCTTTCTTTTTCTCTTTTTGTTGATCTGTTTCTCAACCACCACTTCTTGCTTGTACACACCATTGAATGGGTGTGTACTTGTTGCATACCAATGCACTTCAATTGCTATAACATCTTCATTTTCTTTATCGATCCTTATAACATTTGCAATCCAGAATGGATAACCTTATGGATGTTCAATCGTTAAGACCACAATCATGCAACCCTACTTAATATCTTGTATTGAACCCTTGTAAAGATCTTCCATGGATTCATGTTGTGCACGTGATCTTCTAGAACCAATATACATTTCTCTTTCCTCTACCTGTGAAAACTCAATAGCAACTTGAGATTTTTGTTGTTCAACAATGTTTCTATCTTCATATTCATTTGACCTATTTTGTGGCCAAATAAATGGAGTCTTCAAAAATGTATCTTCATTTGTTGATCTTGAAATTATGTCACTTTGATCATTGAAAAAATACTTCCACCAAAAAAAATTAGCAACATCAAAGTATTCATATGTATATTTAATGGACTTTTTAATTTCCTCCAAGCATTCGGAATAATCTACATCTCTATTACGCCTTCGTGCATTATGGATTTAAGCAACTAATTGTAATAACATTAACTTTGACGCAAATATTGGACGATCTGGAATGAACGTCAAAAATGCCAAACCTGATAAAGGCCCCCATTCTGCAGTAGTTGAGTACTTCTTTCCCCATATAAGTGTTTTCCCGTCAACTTTTTTGAAGCGAAATTGATGTTGGAAGCTAATGTCATTAAGCTGATCAATACACTTTTTGTTAATTTTTAACCCAGTGTACCTTGATCTGTCTCTGATATTTATTCTCTTCAATGCCACAGGTCTGATCAAAATTGGATGTGCCAAGTGGAATTTACGGTAACTTCCCCACAACTTGTCGATTTTTTTCCTTTCCAGGAGATCTCACTTGTATATCTCGCCCCACACAAAATAATTGATATAAAATTCTGAAACTCACACCAAAAATACTACAGACTGTCCATGATCCAATGAAACTAGTCCCACTAAATTTGGATACTCTAGGAAGAAGTTATGATTGTTTTACCTGGAACACCTTCTTGAGACTAGTCAATAGGACTAGTCAGATACCCTATCTTACACAGGGTTTATCTACAAATTTAAGATGACCCAGAAGCTAAACTTTTTACCACAGATACCTTACTAATTTCTATAAATATCCTCTGAATTTTAGGGTCTGAAACGTTACGAAAATCTTTTTATAGCGCAAATTCCGCAATGACTCATTTCAGGATGATTCCAAAACCCTATCTTGTACAGGCTATATCTCTGAAAGTATAAGGCCTCAATAGCTGAATTTTGAACCCAACGTACCTTGATCCATCTACTAAATATTCTCCAGGATGTTTCTTTTGAAACATTGTATAAAAAAAGTTATAGCAAAAATTCCAAGGTGTCTTAGATGTAGCAGTGAAACCCCAAGACCTTGAGCTCTAATACCATATGTTAAGAACCAAATACCAATATAGCATAGAAAAACCTCAGAAAAAGTACTCAACACCTTTAAAAAGAGATAATTTCATATAATAAGCCTCTTCAAGGGGGAAACCTCCTTTTACCCCACTTAAATGTTCAAGTACAAGATGATTCAAAATGAAAATGTCTCCTTGGTATATACAGGAGACTAGGAGGTATAATTACAACTAATGGCCTAAAGCCAACATAAATAAAATAACATTACTAATATAATATGCCCCAATTAAAGGGTAATGAGCCAATATTAGGGCTTAAAACTTTTCTTCACCATGCGATCCCTGGATAAATCTTCGCATGTCAATAGTTTCTTCTAATATGTGAAAAATAGGCTCTGGAATGTATGATTTCTTAACACATTCAATTAATGATGGTAGGCTTCCAACATTTTTCCTCTTCAATGTTACTGAAAAATGACTGAAAGAAACCAACTTTAACCTTTTGAAAGATTCTGTAACGGAAATCGAGCACACACAGAAACCAAGATAACTTGAATAAGGTTATATGTCTTTATTCAGTCAATGAAATAAGAGAGAAAATAGATTCCTTATATAGGTTACAATCAAGTAGAGTCAAACCACTTTATGAATGTGGGATAAAGTGAAAATATAACCTAAAAGAAAATAAATTAACCTAAAGTCACTTTGACTTTATTAATGCCTAAGTCTAATTTCTAATTGACCATTATAAACTAATATTTAATTTAACACCCTCCCTTAATGGTCAATCTACTCACTACACCAAGTTTCTTTCGAAATTTTACATGCTTTTCGGGACCCAAAGACTTGGCGAAAATGTCTGCAATTTGATCCTCTATAGGACAATATTGCAACTCAATAGGTCCATCTTCTAAAATCTATGTGATGAAGTGACAGTGTGTATCAACATGTTTGGTACGCTCGTGGAAGACTAGATTCTTGGTAATTTTCATTACCCCTTGATTGTCACAGAACAAGGGTGTAGGCTCTCTCTGTTGCATCTGCATATCTGATAACATCCTCCTGAGCCAAACTGCCTCGCATGCACCTTTCAATGCTCCTCGATACTCTGCTTATGTTGATGAAAGGGTGACTACATGTTGTTTCTTGCTAGTCCATGTGACTGCACCCGTGCCAAGGCTGAAGACATATCCAGAAGTGGATTTTCTGTCATCAACAGAACCTGCCCAATCCAAATCTATATACCCACACAACCTCAGGTCTTTGATCCTGCTATACAGAATACCAAAGTCAAGTGTCCCTTTCACATATCTCAGCACTCGCTTCGTTGTTGTCCAGTGCTCTACTTTCGACGTTGTCATAAATCTGGAAATGAAGCTCACAACAAAACTCAGATCAGGTCTAGTGGTTGTAAGATATATCAAGTTGCCCACTAGTTGTCTATATGGTGACTCACTGACTTCTTTTGAGTCAGTCTTGGCTGAAAGTTTCATCCCTTTCTCCATAGGTGCAGAGGAGATTTTACAATCCTCCATCCTGAACTTACCCAACAAACTCCTGGCATACTTTGCTTGTGAGACAAAAATGTTGCTCCCTGTTTACCAAACTTCTACACCCAGACAATAGTGTAGGAGGCCTAGATCTGTCATGTCAAATGCTCTGCTCATGTTGGATTTGATCCATGTAATTGCATCTTCCTCGCTACCTGTAATAATGATATCATCCACATAAACAACTAGAAGAATGATCCCATTACCAACTCTTTTGACATATAAGTTGGAATCTGAAGGACTCTGCTGGAACCCTTGCTGAACCAAATACCTGTCAATATTGATGTACTATGCCCTCGATGCCTATTTCAAACCATATAGAGCCTTCTTTAGTCTCCAAACTAGATGCTCCTTCCCTGCAACCTGAAACCCCTCTAGTTGGCACATGTATACCACTTCCTTCAAATATCCATTGAGGAAGGCACTTTTCATGTCCATCTGGTGGACCTTCCAGCCTTGTTGTGCTACCATGGCTAGAACAAGACGAATAGTGCTCATCTTTGATATAGGAGAAAAAGTTTCCTCATAGTCAATGCCTTTTCCCTGAGAGAATCCTTTCGCAACTAACTATGCTTTGTACTTGTCAAGTGTACCATCTGCCTTGTACTTGACCTTGTACACCCATTTCCAGCCAATGGGTTTCTTCCCTGATGGAAGAGTTGTGAGATCCCAAGTCTGATTTTTCATCAAACTTTCATGTTCGGCCTCCATGGCCTTTTCCCATTCAGGTCTTCCTTTTCCTTCCTTGAATACCTGAGTCTCATAGATCTCCTGAATATTAGACATAAGAGCAAAGTTGACTGTGCCAATCTATTGTTTACTCTTACCTCATGATGAACTTCCCTCGATCATCTCTCCTATCTGAACATCTCCAATGGTGTTGTGCCACCACTTCGGTCTTTTGGAATCCCTGGCTACCAAGTCAGTATTGCCACCATGACTTGGGCTTCCTTCTTCAGAATGTACTGATCTGACTGACCTAGAAGACTCATCCTGTTATGACTCCTCATCATCATGCTCAGAATATTTCCCCCCTTCAGGTGGAGCTATCGAAAGCTTGACACCTGAATCTTCAATGATTTCTGGTTACTCAGTAACTCTAAATGCAGGAGGAGTATGGAAGGGTCCAACCTCCTCATCAACAACAACATATCTGCTAAAGATCACCTTATTAGTGTCAACATCAACTAATCTGTAAGCTTTATGGGTGTCGTTGTACCCTCTAAGCATCACCTTCTTACTCTTCGGATCTAACTTGGTTCGTTTCGCAACTAGAATCTAAGTGTAAGCAGTAGAACCAAAGACCTTTAAGTGACTTACTTTGGGCTTTCTTCCAGACCATGCTTCCTCTAGAGTCTTCTGCTTTACCGCCATCGTGGGAGATCTATTCAACAAGTACACTGCTGTGAACACTGCCTCTGCCCAAAACCTGTTAGGAACACACATGTTCTGCAACATACATCTGGACATCTCTGTGATAGTGTGGTTTCCCCTTTCAACCACCCCATTCTGTTGTGGAGTATAGGGTGTGGTATATTGTCTCTTGATCCCATGTTTAGCACAAAAATTATTGAATTCTTTGGAGCAGAATTCTCCACCATTATCAGATATAAGAGAGGTAATATGACAACCTGACTCATTCTCAACTAAAGCTTTAAGGTTTTGAAATTCTTTAAACACATCAGAATTCAACTTCAAAAAATACACCTACATTTTCCTACTGAAATCATCAACAAACAGAAGGAAATACCTGGCACCGGTGATTGATGCCACGTTCATTGGTCCACATACGTCTGCATGAACCAGCTGAAGGACCCTCTGCACTCTCCAAGCTTGTCCTTCATCAAATGGTGCTCAATGTTGCTTCCCTGCCTGGTGTTAGCACTCTATAAATTTCCAAGAGGTTGACACAGAAGAAATCCACAAAATGTAACTTTATCCAACCACTTTTGAAGCTGGGATCTAGCCCTTCCAACTTCAGAGAGGGATCTCTCTATATGATTTAGCTATGTTTCCAATTTAAATATTAGGCTAGGTAAAGGGATAGGTCGGTCTTGTTGTCAAAGTGTTTTTTCGAATTGGTTGAGACAGTGTACACATCCATTGGGCTATGGGGTCTGTGTTTTAATAAAATATGAAATCCAAACCAAAAACGCAAAGGAAAACTTTCACATGGAGAGATAATATAATCACTGGATCCTTTAGTAACTTAAATGATGAACAGTAGAAAAGATGAGAAAGATACTTTCAACAAGAAGCAGTTAAGAATTTCTTTATTAAAAACACCAGAAGATAAACACTTAAATCTTTGGAGTCAAAAACAGGGTATACGAGATAAATCCTGCAACATTCGTTACTCTTAAAGATTAGATTGAGAAAACAGTATTATAACAAAGAAAGAATAACATTCGACTTAGAGAGAAATATATCACCAGTGAATACATGCAAGAATCCTGTAAAAGTGCCTCATTTTTATTAATGGAAGATCTATTCAAAAAGATTACAGTCTGATAGCGTCAGGGTGTGAAGATCAACAACCCTCAATACTTCGAAAGGTGAAGTATTTATAACTCAAATTACAAACGATCCTGTCATTAATGATCAGGACGTGCTAAATCTATTTTTAGCCTAACTAACTTAACAAATTTCCTAAATCTAGGAACTACTTGATGATGTGGTGTAACTGCACGTTGATTTCTGGGTGGGTCGTTGATGAAGCTTCTGCACGACTTCATCTGACTGGACAGTTGACTGGACCGGGATAGCTCATCTGCTAATCGATCAGATCACAGAGCTCCTCCCATCTAAGATGACTAGGCACGTTGACTTTGAGCAGTCTTCGATACACTTCGTCCATTTCTGTGTATTTGGCGAATGTTGGCTTTGTGAGGAAGATGTATCGAATCTCGTGTTGGATACTGATGTCCCACTGGAGGGCATCTAGGAATGACTTTCCAGTGATGCTCCCTTGAATGCCTACAAATTTCGAACTCTCTTTAGCCACCTCAGCCAATCTCTTCTTGTAGTTTGGGAGTGTCATCAATTTATCATTGATTACTTTTAGACCAGGAAGACCTTTCTTCTGGAGAGCTTCAATCTTACTGAAGAATCTTTGTACCCCTAGGTCCATGGCCTGAAACTTTTCTTCCAGCTAAAGCATTAATCCTCTCTTGGCCAAAACTCTTTTGACCTGCAGGATGGACTTTGTTCTGTCTTCAATCTTCAGTTCTTCCAGCTCTTCCCTGGTCTTGGAATTGAGGAACTTGATGATCTCGTTTACCTATGTTGGCATGTCTCCCAATTCTAAATTGATCTTCTCGATGGCATGTTTTCTCCTCAGCACCAACTCATTCTGCTCGAACATGATCTGGATCATTGGCCATATTTCATTCATGGACTTAGTGATGTTTGTCCATACATTCTCTTTAACCTCGGCCAAAGTCTTTCCTGCCACTGTCTGCTTCCGGAGCTGTTGTAACTCCTGCTTGAGCTGCTCTGTCACCTGCTTTTCCTTGGAGAGGCTGGTCTGGAAGGAATTTTTGAGTTCCTGAAGGTTCTCAACTTCCTTTTTAAGCCTGCTGATCTCTATCTCCTGCAGGTTCATCTTTTCCATGGATTTAGCCAGGTCGGTTGTCTTCTCCTGTGATGTCAGTGGAGTCGCAGATGGGACTTATGTCACTGATGCTGCGCTCACTCCTGAAATCAGAATAGCGCTCAATGGAATGACTTCCATTGGCTTCAGTTGCTCTTTTTCTTTTAATAGCTTTTCCATCTCAGCTTCCATTTCTTTGAGCTGTGCATTCTGCTCCATGAGCAGCTTCAGCATCTCATCTTCTCTCCTTCTTTCTCTGCTATCTCCTTCGCCTGCGAATCCTCTGTGGGCGGGAGTTTCAGTTGCTTTCTCAAGGAGGTTATGTCAGCATTTTTCTTCTTTATCATTTCCTCCACTGCTTTGACGTTCGAAGGATCATAACCGATCTTGAGGACCATCTCCTCCTAAGTTTTGATCCTATTATCCTTTGCAAAGGATGAAATCTTCTCCATCTTTAATTGTGTTTGAAAATTGTTCAGGGACACCTACAATTTCGACGCAGAAGTGGAAGCATGCGCCAGAGTGTAGAAAACCATTTCCCCTATCTACTTATGCAGATCCATCTAATCGACCGGATGCACGTCCTTCGTCTGGAATTCAAAGGTGGCCCTCTTGTAGTTAGTGATAACCTTGGGATCTGGCACCTGCGCCTGGAGGAATGCCATATGCATTCTTCCCTTTTCTATGTCAAATGCAGACAACACTCTATGCTGCATTGTCGACGTCTGCTTCTAGAACTGGGCACACGTACTGCTGGTCAAGGTCTGGTTCCTCTTCTTGATCAGCTCATATTTTTCAAAAATGCTCAACTTGGGCCCTGCCTTGCCTGGTTGAGTGTCCAATGGGGAGTCTATGGATTTCTTTGGCACTATTGGGGTGATAACCTTATAGAGGAAGGAACTGAAGGGTGGAATTACAGACTTGGTCACTGTGGTGGACGGGGCTTCTTTTTCCCCGATAGGGCCAGGAGCTGCAGCAGTCTTAGGCCTCTTGGTATGCAGCTGGAATTCCTCGGAAGATACCTCAGTGACAGGCAGACACAAATCTTTCCTCTGCCTTTTCTCTTTTGGGACTTGTGGCGTGGTCATTGGTGACACAGTGGCAGGGGGACCTTGTTGTTCTACTTCTACCAATGTGTTGGGCTCCCACACTGTCTGATTTGAAAATCTTTCAATTTCAGGCCTGGGCTCATGAACATATGGAATGTTCTTGTTCTTCACCCTCATCTCTAAGATGATCCCATATGGATCATAATGCCATGGGAAACTCATGGAGAACTTCATCTCCCTCAGCATTCTGTCTGCTTCTTGCCCAGCGCCACGATTGTTGCAGATGAAGGATCCAATCTGCCCCTTGATTCTTAGCTGCTGCTTTTTCTTCAATGACACGAAGTGGATGTCATCGAAATTTATAAACTGCCTTATATATTCTAGAGAAAAAATCCTGACAGGTAGATACTTGGGCAGCTTATATGGTGCCAACTCGCACCCGTATACTCGGATCTCTGTGTAATCTTGATACAAAAACTAGTCCCCGGTCTTTGTGTTGTCAAAGAGATACAGAATCCTCTAAACTTCATCATTTATCTGAGGCTCGGGCCTGCCGCCTAACATACTTACCACAGGGTGGTAAAACTGGTCGATGAACTCCTTGAAACAGAACTCATTGGAGTTGTGCTTGAGCAAGGACGTCCATGCTGTGACCGCCTGAGGTCGACCATCTCCATCCATCTTCTGCATGGAAAAGCCAAACTTATCTGCCTGGAAAAAGACGAACAAATATGCTAGTATAGATGAATATCTGAACATGCCTTCCATGCTGAAATTCATGAACTGTTCGTGAATATTTTCTGCCAAGAAAGTACTGAAGTCAAACTGGTTGGTGGGTTTTTCATCGGTAGAGAAGATGGATAGAAAACCCAGAATGGGTTCATCTACCCATTGATCAGAATAGTATCCTAACAAAGCACAAAGGGATGAAATAACCTGGTTTCCCTTCATGGAGAACATGGTTGACGTATAAGGAGGATTTGTGGAGGGAAATTGAGCAGATGGGGGGAGGAAAAGCTCGAATATTTGAGCTCTTTGGGGAAAGGTCATTTTCTGGTATAATTCTGTGAGAATTTCCAGGTTGAAGGGAGACGCAGAGTCAACTCAGGGGATTTGCATCATCTGGTCTATGGATTCAGGCGTGATGAGGAACAGGATCTCTCCGGACGAGGAGATGACGACTCTTTGTTTGGGAATATAGTGGGATTGACACTTAAGAGTGAACTCGGAAAAATGGTGAATCTGAGGGAAGAGGTAGAGGGGTAAATTGGACTCCCAGAGTCCAATTTCATCACTCTGGTCCAGGAAAACTTCCCTGAGCCAAGACTGGAGGTCTGAGAAATCAAAATCACATTTTGTATCTGCAATTAAATGGTCTTTGTCGACCAGTGGGATCTTGTCTAGGTCGACAGGGGGCGGGAGAAGTGGATTCTCCTCTCCTTCTGCTTGTTTGGATTTTGGCACCATTTCTGCAACAGTACCTGCAATAAAACACAACATTAGTGGGTGCGACTGACTGTGGATGATGGCGACTGACTGTGGATGATGGAAACTGACTGTGACGGAGGATTAAATGGTGAAAAATCTTTCTGGTGCGATGAGTGGTGAATGGTGAGGAAAAGGAGAATAGTGGTAGTTTTATTTAAACACGGGTCAGTTGGGCACGGGAGACAGGTTAGCTGGATAACGGATAGGTTATCTAGTAATAAATGGCCAACGGATCACTTGAGGATGAGATGGCAGGTGACGGTGGCTGAGGGATATGGATGGGTGACGTGGAGGCTATCGATTGGAGGTAAAAGTCACAATAAGGGGCTTGCCACGAGCGAATAGGGGGGAAGGAATGACAGCAGTTATGGGATATGACCAGTTCAGAAAAGGTGGAGGGTGACGTCCAGTGGTGACGGAGGTCTGTCAGATAGCAGATGATGACAGGACTTAGGGCAAATAGATTTTTGCCACGTATAAAAAGGGACCCGCCAGAGGAATATACCATTCCAGACCCCCCCCCCCAGTTAAAGGTAGATCAGTCGGGGGGGGGTCCGAAAAACAATTTGAGCCATTGATCTGAGCGCTTGTCTCCTGGCCGCAGATCTTTGCGTGCCTTTTATCACTCATTCTGGAGCCCCCCCCCCTCCATTAAAGGCAGAACAGACGGGGGGTCTGTAATCCAATATTGATCATTGATTTGAGCGCTCGATATCGAGCCATCCAGATGAGTGTGAGTCTTTTCATCGATTCCGGACACCCCCCCGTTAAAAGCAGAATGGTCGGGGGGGTCCGAAATGCTCTGTCCACCATAGATCTGGGCACCACGTTCAGGACCATTGATATGTGCAAGGGGCTTAAGTGGGGGACGGAAAACACATGCGTCGGGGAAAGACTTAGGATAAATGTTTTTTATGGGTTTTTCCAAGGTTTTCCAAGTAAACACCACCAAGGGGTTAGGCAAATGATCTTTTTTAAGCATCTGAAAACATGGTACAACACTTACAGTAAACCGGTTCTTATTGAAATGAAGCAACGATGTAGCTAACCTACCTTCTAACCTAGTTTCCTATGATAGTTAACCCAGATTATACTGTTGGGTTAAGAAATTACTCTACCCTGGGGCTATCTGACCAGGATTAGACAGTCTGGCCAGATTTATTCACTAATCTAACCTAGACACTTTGGCTAAGATTAAATTGTTTAGCCAAACTCATTCACTACCCTATCAACATCAATTAAAA
>ML781532.1:207798-219422 GCA_009831015.1 Picea engelmannii | reverse complement strand
TGCCCTCTTTTTTTTTTTTTTTTCCTTTTCTTTTCAAATTATTTGCATAATGAAAAATCATTTGTCAACAAAACACTAGATACAGATAATATCTCAGTCACTAGTTGCTCCTATAAATTATAGGGTGATAACAGTGGCTCCACCTAGGGATGGTACTTGCCCTGTGAAGTGCCAAGAATCCTGGTTCCTGCCATTCTGAAAACTTCTGCCTAGTAGCCTTCGTTGATTGATTGACTTTATTCTCAAAAATTGGAAGAACAGTGGTCAGCAGCTTAGGGCCTTCTCTTCGGGCTTCAACCAACTGACTAATGTTCTTCACTCAGGAAATGCAGACGAAAATAAAAATAAGAACGGTATATACAATGGAGAGTGAAAAATTGAGTCTCTATTGAGGTGGCACATAATGTTTCAACATTCTGCCATTTACAGGTCCTCCTGGAAAATCTGTCCCATCAGCGTTGTTCAACAAGAAAGTGTCGTTCCCCTTGAAAGCTTGGATCATGTATGGTCCTCTCCACAGACTGTCAAATTTTCCATGCTTTCCCTTGTCTTCATTTCTAGCGTCCTATCTCAACACCAAATATTCGAGCTCAAAATCGTCTTCCTTGGTTCTTTTGTCAAAGATCTTCTTGATGTTCTCTTGGATTACCTGAGTCTTGTTGAAAACGTCTTCCCTAGACTATTGCAAATGGATCATCTGGTTGATCCTTCTCTGTGAGTCATTTGGCTCAGCTTGTACCTCTTGAAGCAACTTCATGACAGGGACTCCCAAGGAAGTGGGGAAAACTGCTTCTGTGCCATAAACTAATTGGTATGGTGACATACCAATTGACCTCTTGGTGGTCAGTCTATCAGCCCACAAGGCAAACACCAACTTGTTATGCCACGATTTCTTGTTCTCCTACAATGTTTTCTTGATGATATTTACCAAGGTTTTGTTTGAAGATTCCGCCATCCCATTCCCCTGAGGGTGGATTCTCACTGCCACCGATTATTTTACCAAATGGATCGAAGCAGTACCAAGCAGGCAAGCCACTGACTCTGTTATTATCAAATTCCTTGAAAATAATATCTTGTCTCATTTTGGATGTCCTAGAAAGATTATAACTGATAATGCAGCTGCTTTTTGGTCGAAGAAGCTCATAGAGTTCTGCAACCAGTATCACAAGATGTGGAATGCCTCAAACCAATGTGATACTAGTTGCAGAACTCTATGAGCTTCTTCGACCGAAAAGCAGCTGCATTATCAGTTATAATCTTTCTAGGACATCCAAAACGAGACAAGATATTATTTTCAAGGAATTTGATAATAACAGATTCAGTGGCTTGCTCGCTTGGTACTGCTTCGATCCATTTGGTAAAATAATCGGTGGCAGTGAGAATCCACCTGTGCTGCCCTGAAGAAGGCGGGTGTATTTCTCCAATGAAGTCCAGTCCCCATTGCTGGAAAGGGGCTTCAACTGAGATCGGTTTCAGGGGGAGAGGAAGGAGTTTCCTTTTTCCTTCAAACAGTTGACATTGATGACATGCAGTCACTTTATGATGTACATCAGCGAACAGGGTGGACCAATAGAAACCAGCCTTGAGGATTTTGTTGCATGTGACCTTCCTGTTCAGATGGCCACCACATTCACCTGCATGAAATTCTTGTATCACTTTGTCAACTTCATATTTCAATAAACAATTTAAAATAATGCCTCCAGGATCTTTCCAATACAGATTGCCTTCTAGAATACAGAATTTTAAGGCTTTCAACTTTAAAAATCTAGCTTTAGTCTTAGTCAAACCAGGGGGAGCTTGTAAATTTTGCAGAATGAATATAAGGTCTGCATACCATGGAGAGTTGAGAAATACCTCTCTCACACTTGGAGTCGCCATCTCACCCTGTTCATCTGCTACAGCTAAAAAATTAATGTCAAGAGCATGGAAATTTGATTCAGCCATTAATTTTGCTAAGCCTTGACCCTTGATTAGTTTTGTAGGCTTAATCTCTATATCGTATTCTAAAATGACAGCAATCCACTTTCCCCTTCTTCCATCTGGGTTGTCCTGGGTCAAAATGTTTTTTACTACCGCATTCAGAACATAAGCTATGGTGTGGGAATGGAGAATGTAGACTCTAAAGTCCTTTATGGCTTTCACCAAGGCAAAAGCTTGTTTCTCCATTATCTTGTAATTCAGAGCAGCGTCTCTTAATGCTTTACTAAAGAAAGCTATGGGTTGTTCATACCCTTCGCTGTTATTTTGTAGTAATACCGTTGCTATAGTATGTTCGGAAGCGAAAGAAAAAAAATAGAAATCTTTGGTAAAATCAAGACTGATTAAGACAGGGGCCTCTGTGAGTGCTCGTTTGAATTGTTCAAAAGACTGTCTAGACTCAGAGTCCCATTTTATTTTCACATCCTTTTTTAGCATATTTGTAATGTTTCTAAGGAGCTCTACCAGATTGGGAATGAATCTTCGTAGAAAATTTATTCTCCCGATAAAAGACTGCAGTTCTTTAAGGTTTCTTGGGTGTTCTAATTTTTGTATGGCCTCAATTATGCTAGGGTCTATTTTGATTCCATCCTTGGAGATGATGTGTCCTAGCAGTTTGCCTTCCTCTAGCCCGAAAAGACTTTTCTTAGGATTTAAAGAAATCCCAAACCTTCTACATTTCTCAAAGACTCGTCTGAGGTGTCGCAGGTGTTCGTCATCAGATCAGGAAAACATAGTTACATCATCTAAATAGATGACAATAAACTTACCCGATTCTTCCACGAAGGCGATATCCATCGCTCTCTGGAATGTGGCTCCTGCGTTCATCAGGCCAAAAGGCATTTTCACATACATGAAAGTGCCCCATGGTGTGGTGAAGGTGGTTTTGTCTTGGTCATCCGAGTGAACTAGGACCTGATTATAACCCGAGAACCCGTCCAGCAGAGAAATTCGACTGGATCCGACTACCCTTTGCAGGATGTGGTCCATTTTGGGCAAGGGGTAATTGTCCTTCAGGGAGACCTTATTCAGATTTTGGAAATCTATGCAGAGTCTAATTTCCCCAGATTTCTTACGTGTAGGGACCAAATTAGAGACCCATTTTGAAAAACGCAATGGGACTATGATTTTGGCATCGTACATTTTTTTGATTTCCTTTTCTATCAGAGGGAGCAACTTGGGATTTATCCTCCTAAGTTTCTGTCTGAACGGTTTTTGGTCTTCCTTTATTGGAATTTTGTGTCGTATGATGCTAGTATCATAGGCTTTCAAATCCTCATAACCCCAGGCAAAGACATCCGAATATTCTTTGAACAGCTCAATGTATTTGAGTTTTTGCTCAAGGGGTAATGATTTAAACAGTTTGACTATCCTGGGTTTCTCTTCAGTCCCTATATTACAGTCTTCTACCTCTTTTCCATGTGCTTCAATTTTGGGTTTTTTGGCTACGTCGTTAAAATCAAACAAGTCCTCTAAAGGAACTAGACCCCTAGGCAAAACATTGTTTTTTAAATGTAAAACATCGGCATCCATTTCGTCATCGCCTAATTCTCCTAAATCTATGTTATTTACACTATCAATTTCAAAATCAGATCTATTTACATTTTCATCTTCGTTCTCTAAATCTATATTTGTACATTCAAAATCATTTTTACACTGCAAAAAATCTTCGATTTGATCATCATTACCAAACACCTGCTAGTACCGGATATTGTCGGGAACGGTTGATCTGCATTTCACCTCAACAGTGTATGGGTGAGTTGGGTGGAAAGGAATCTTACATGTGGCTGCTGACGTGGCCAACCCGTCCGCCAGAATGTTTTGTCCCCTCGGCATTACCTGCAAGTCAACTTCAGTGAAACATCTAAGGGCATCAAGAACAGCATTCCTATAATCTCTAAGACATGGGTGTTTGGCAGCATACTCACCTTTGATTTGCTTGATTATCAACTCAGAATCGCCTCTTACCATAATCTGTTTAGCACCAACTCTTTTCAAAAGCTTCAGACCGAGCATCAAGGCTTCATACTCAGCAATATTGTTAGTGCATTGGAAATTTAACTTGTAAGAATGGTTTTCTGAATACCTGTTTCTGTGGTTATGCAGCCAAACTCCTGCTCCAGCTCCTTGTTTGCTAACTGCTCCGTCAAAATCCATGCTCCATAAATCTGCCGGAAATTCCTCAGTTATCACGTTTTTCATCCTCGCTACTTCAATGGTTTCTCGGCCCTCATCTTGACTAGATGTATCTTCTACCAGCTGAGTATCTTGTTCTCCCGTGTCACCATCATTATATAAGATAAAAGAATCCAAGTCAGAGTGCGCGGAGTAGAGAGGGTAGTTGTGCGGCTTTTCCTGGCTACTGACCATGTACTTCATCAATGTTTCTCTATATAGCCTTCTTTGTTGCCCAAAAACTGGGATAGTGGCATAAGACATATCCAGTTGCAGGGTACCTCTCAACTTAGCCCCCCAGGACCGGGATAGCAACATTCCATACTTAGGGGGGATGTCTACAACTACCACATCCATTACCATGCACTTTGTAGGAATCTGCACCAGGGTGATACATAGGTCCTTGATCAAACCAATACATCTGACTTTACTGGAGTCAAATGAGTGCAAATCCTTGTAAGGTCTGGTGACCTCTAGTCCCAGTTTCTCCATCACTGCTTTAGGAATCAGATTGTGGGAAGCACCCAAATCCAACATAGCGTTATGCAAGATCAGGTCATGTATGTTTAGACTAATGTAAAAAGGAGCCACATCACCAGTATCATCTCGACCATCTACTTCAGGTCCGAACAGAAGTTCGGGTTGATCATCAGTAAGGTTCACGGTGTCTGAATGATTTGTTGATCCAATGGTTAAGGCCTTCATGCCTATGTCAGGTTCAATGGTCAATGCTTTAATCACCTGTGAACGATAAACGTCTTTGTTCATCAACTCAGAAAGTGGGATGGGAATCTTTACTTTGTCCAATTCCCCCTCAAGGCTGAAAGGTGTAGGAGCTCTACCTTGGCTCATCAATTCTGGTTTGTCCACCACGCTCTTCTGGCCAGAAGTACTTGGTGGGTTAGCAGGTGAAACCTCGGGCTGTGACGATCTTTTCATAATAGTAAGGTTTTTCTTCGCAGGAACTTCGGCAGTATTCTTCTCAGGAATCTTCTCAGCAGATGGCTCAGAGGCCTTCTTGGTTTCGACTGCTGTCTTTGTTTCAATCATATTTTTTGGAGAATTCCCTTCTGTCTTTTTACTCCGCAGATTATACTGTCGGTGTACCTCCAAAATGGAATTTTCGAATGTCTGATGTTCTGCATATTCGACTTCTTCACTTACCTTTGTTTGATTGAGAAGAAAAAACTCATGCTCCTCTTGGGTAAGGAAAATAGCTTCGTTATCGTGAATGCCCATGAGATTTATGTGAGTATCCTGCAATTCCTCGATCACTTCCTCCCCTTCATCAGCATAATTTTCTTGTAAGGGAGGTCTGATTTGCTGATCTGGACCTCTCTGCTCTCTTTGATCCCTGGGATCTCTTTGTCTGATTTGAGGAGAGTTTCTCCTGAAGTTAGGATTCCGAACCTGAGGAGTTGGTAGGTTTTCTCTTGGAGGATTTTTGTCTGACACAGTAATTCTTTCCATCATTCTTTCCATTGCTCTGGCCAAAGAATCCAATTTGGAATCTGAGGTCGACGTGGAAGGTTCTTCTTTAATTGTGACTCTTCTCTCTAACCTCTGACATGCCCTTTTTGCCAACAAATTGGCCTCCACACTTATTGCACTTTTCTGCATGTCTTCCAGGGTGGTAGAATTTCTTTCCCTTAGTTGGTATGACATGTCAGCGTCAAAGCCATCAGGGAATTTTATCAAGGCCAAACCCTGTGGAGGTTTGATTTCCATTGGGATTGCGTTGTACGAGTTATTGAAATGGGTGCAGTAATCTTGCACTGTCTCACCTTGATTTCTTCTAATATTTTCGTATTCTAACAAGATTTGGAGAGGGTTTTTCTTTACCTCCCATATGTCTAGAAAACTTCTTTGGAATGCGGTAAGGTCAAGGATTGAGGCGGCACGAAACCCTTTGTACCATTTTTTAACGTCACCTGTCAAACTTTGGGCAAACAATCTCATTTGAACGTCAGCTTCATCAACTTCATGCAGATCATAATAATCATTCATTTTATCTATCTGTTGTTTTGCGCTTAAAGGTCCTGTTGCGTCGAACTGTGGAAGTCTTGTTTGGTAGTCCTGGGGCATGGCATGAAGAGGTGCAGCCAACACCAAGGGAGCATATCGAGCTGCCATGACGTGTGTAGGAGGTGGGATAACAGACGGGATTATCGGTGAGGTAACTGAAGACGAGGATGAGGAGGGACTGGATAGAATTGAGGGGGTGGTTTTCGGTTTAGTAGTGGGAGACAGAACTTCAGGGGTTCGAGGTTGTAAAATAGTTGGGTCGAAAATGATTTCAGTCACAAAACTATCGGACCGTGTTCTAACCAGGCTTTGTTGTGGAAAGGTGCCAAGGTCAAGGTTTTGAAAAGTAACAGGTTTCCCCAAAAAGGAAAGGGACTTATGAAAGGGGGTAAGACTAACTGAGCTTTCAGCTATGGTCTTTTTCCTAAGCAACTGTTTTGGGTTATCTGTCACTATCGCGAGTTCTGGGTCTAGATGAGATCGAGTATGAACTCTCTTGGAAGCCAGATTTCTTTTTGATTTTTAATATATATACTTTTTAGTTTTATGACTCCGAAAATAATATGTACAAATTTAAATCAACCTCTAAACATTACTTTCTTCTCAAATTTGCAATCTTTCAGGAACAGACTTTCTTTTTTAGGGAAAAGAAAACGTGAAATTATAAATTTTTATGTTCTTTCCCCAGTGGAGTCGCCACTATGTTAGCACTCTGTAAATTTCCAAGAGGTTGACATAGAAGAAATCCACAAAATGTAACTTTATCCAACCACTTTTGAAGCTGGGATCTAGCCCTTCCAACTTCAGAGAGGGATCTCTCTATATGATTTAGCTATGTTTCCAATTTAAATATTAGGCTAGGTAAAGGGATAGGTCGGTTTTGTTGTCAAAGTGTTTTTTCGAATTGGTTGAGACAGTGTACACATCCATTGGGCTATGGGGTCTGTGTTTTAATAAAATATAAAATCCGAACCAAAAATGCAAAGGAAAACTTTCACAGGGTGAGATAATATAATCACTGGATCCTTTAGTAACTTAAATGATGAACATCAGAAAAGATGAGACAGATACTTTCAACAAGAAGCAGTTAAGAATTTCTTTATTAAAAACACCAGAAGATAAACACTTAAATCTTTGGAGTCAGAAACAGGGTATACGAGATAAATCCTGCAACATTCATTACTCTTAAAGATTAGATTGAGAAAATAGTATGATAACAAAGCAAGAATAACATTCGACTTAGAGAGAAAAACATCACCAGTGAATACACGCAAGAATCTTGTAAAAGTGCCTCCTTTTTATTAATGGAAGATCTCTTCAAAAAGATTACAGTCTGATAGTGTCAGGGTGTGAAGATCAACAACCCTCAATACTTCGAAAGGTGAAGTATTTATAACTCAAATTACAAGCGATCCTGTCATTAATGATCAGGATGTGCTAAATCTATTTTTAGCCTAACTAACTTAACAAATTTCCTAAATCTAGGAACTGCTTGATGATGTGGTGTAACTGCACGATGATTTCTGGGTGGGTCGTTGATGAAGCTTCTGCACAACTTCATTTGACTGGATAGCTGACTGGACCGGGACAACTCATCTGCTAATCGATCAGATCACAGAGATCCTCCCATCTAAGATGACTGGGCACGTTGACTTTGAGCAGTCTTCGATACACTTCGTCCATTTCTGTGTATTTGGCGAATGTCGGCTTTGTGAGGAAGATGTATCAAATCTCGTGTTGGATACTGATGTCCCACTAGAGGGCATATAGGAACACCTTGCCAGTGATGCTCCCTTGAATGCCTGCAAATTTCGAACTATCTTTAGCCACCTCAGCCAATCTCTTCTTGTAGTTTGGGAGTGTCATCAATTTATCATTGATTACTTTCAGACCAGGAAGACCTTTCTTCTGGAGAGCTTCAATCTTACTAAAGAATCCTTGTACCCCTAGGTCCATGGCCTGAACCTTTTCTTCCAGCTGAAGCATTAATCCTTTCTTGGTCAAAACTCTTTTGACCTCCAGGATGGTCTCTGTTCTGTCTTCAATCTTCAGTTCTTCTAGCTCTTCCCTGGTCTTGGAATTGAGGAACTTGATGATCTCGTTTGCCTGTGTTGGCATGTCTCCCAATTCTACCTTGATCTTATCGATGTCCTGTTCTCTCCTCAGCACCAACTCATTCTGCTCGAACATGATCTGGATCATTGGCCATATTTCATTCATGGACTTAGTGATGTCTATCCATACATTCTCTTTAACCTCGACCAAAGTCTTTCCTGCCACTGTCTGCTTCCGGAGTTGTTGTAACTCCTGCTTGAGCTGCTCTGTCACCTGCTTTTCCTTGGAGAGGTTGGTCTGGAAGGAATTTTTGAGTTCCTAAAGGTTCTCAACTTCCTTTTTAATCCTGTTGATCTCTGTCTCCTACAGGTTCATCTTTTCTATGGATTTAGCCAGGTCGGTTGACTTCTCCTGTGATGTCAGTGGAGTCGCAGATGGGACTTATGTCACTAATGTTGCGCTCACTCCTAAAATCGGAATAGCGCTCAATGGAATGACTTCCATTGGCTTCAGTTGCTCTTTTTATTTTAATAGATTTTCCATCTCAGCTTCCATTTCTTTGAGTTGTGCATTCTGCTCCATGAGCAGCTTCAGCATCTCATCTTTCTCTCCTTCTTTCTCTGCTATCTCCTTCGCCTGTGAATCCTCTGTGGGTGGGAGTTTCAGTTTCTTTCTCAAGGAGGCTATGTCAGCATTTTTCTTCTTTATCATTTCCTCCGCTGCTTTGACGTTCGAAGGATCATAACCGATCTTGAGGACCAACTCCTCCAAAGTTTTGATCCTATTGTCCTTTGCAAAGGATGAAATCTTCTCCATCTTTAATTGTGTTTGAACATTGTTTAGGGACACCTGCAATTTCGATGCAGAAGTGGAAGCATGCGCCAGAGTGTAGAAAACCATTTCCCCTGTCTACTTATGCAAATCCATCTGATCAGTTGGATGCACGTCCTTCGTCTGGAATTCGAAGGTGGCCCTCTTGTAGTCAGTGATCACCTTGGGATCTGGCACCTGTGCCTAGAGGAATGCCATATGCATTCTGCCCTTTTCTATGTCAAATGAAGATAGCAGTCTATGCTGCGTCGTCGACGTCTGCTTCCAAAACTGGGCACAAGTACTACTGGTCAAGGTCTGGTTCCTCTTCTTGATCAGCTCATATTTTTCAAAAATTCTCAACTTGGGCCCTGCCTTGCCTGGCTGAGTGTCCAATGGGGAGTCTGTGGATTTCTTTAGCACTGTTGGGGTGATAACCTTATAGAGGTTGGAACCGAAGGGTGGAATTACAGACTTGGTCACTGTGGTGGACGGGGCTTCTTTTTCCCCGGTAGGGCCAGGAGATGCAGCAGTCTTAGGCCTCTTGGTATGCAACTAGAATTCCTCGGAAGATACCTCAATGACGAGCGGAGACAAATATTGCCTCGGCCTTTTCTCTTTTGGGACCTGTGGCATGGTCGTTGGTGACACAGTGGCAGGGGGACCTTTCTATTCTACTTCTACCAATGTGTTGGGCTCCCACACTGTCTGATTTGCAAATCTTTCAATTTCAGGCCTGGGCTCATGAACATATGGGATGTTATTGTTCTTCACCCTCATCTCTAAGATGATCCCATATGGATCATAATGTCATGGGAAACTCATGGAGAACTTCATCTCCCTCAGCATCTTGTCTGCTTCTTGCCCAGCGCCATGATTGTTGCAGATGAAGGAGCCAATCTACCCCTTGATTCTTAGTTGTTTCTTTTTCTTCAATGACACAAAGTGGATGTCATCCGAATTTATAATCTACCTTATATATTCTAGAGCAAAAATATTGACAGGCAGATACTTGGGCAGCTTATACGGTGCCAACTCGCACCCGTATACTCAGATCTCTGTGTAATCTTGATATAGAAACCAGTCCCCGGTCTTTGTGTTGTCAGAGAGATGCAGGATCCTCTAAACTTTATCGTTTATCCGAGGCTCAAGCCTGCCGCCTAACATACTTACCACAGGGTGGTAAAAATGGTCGATGAACTCCTTGAAACTGAACTCATTGGAGTTGTTCTTGAGCAAGGAGGTCCATGCTGTGACCGCCTGAGGTCGACCATCTCCATCCATCTTCTGCATGGAAAAGCCAAACTTATCTGCCTAGAAAAAGACGAACAAATATGCTAGTATAGATGAATATCTGAACATGCCTTCCATGCTGAAATTCACGAACTGTTCGTGAATATTTTCTGCCAAGAAAGTACTAAAGTCAAACTGGGTGGTGGGTTTTTCATCGGTAGAGAAGATGGATAGAAAACCTAGAATGGGTTCATCTACCCACTGATCAGAATAGTATCCTAACAAAGCACAAAGGGATGAAATGACTTGGTTTCCCTTCGTGGAGAACATGGTCAACGGATAAGGAGGATTTGTGTAGGGAAATTGAGCATATGGGGGAAGGAAAAGCTCGAATATTTGAGCTCTTTGGGGAAAGGTCATTTTCTGGTATAATTCTGTGAGAATTTCTAGGTTGAAGGGAGACGCAGAGTCGGCTTGGGGGATTTGCATCATCTGGTCTATGGATTTGGGCGTGATGAGGAACAGGATCTCTCCGGACGAGGAGATGACGGCTCTTTGTTTGGGAATATAGTGGGCTTGACACTTAAGAGCGAACTCGGGAAAATGGTGAATCTGAGGGAAGAGGTAGAGGGGTAAATTGGACTCCCAGAGTCCAATTTCATCACTCTGGTCCAGGAAAACTTCCCTGAGCCAAGACTGGAGGTTTGAGAAATCAAAATCATATTTTGTATCTGCGATTAAATGATCTTTGTCGACCAGTGGGATCTTGTCTAGGTCGACAGGGGGCGGGAGAAGCGGATTCTCCTCTCCTTCTGCTTGTTTGGATTTTGGCGTCATTTCTGCAACAGTACCTACAATAAAACACAACGTTAGTGGGGGCGACTGACTGTGGATGATGGCGAGTGACTGTGGATGATGGCAACTGACTGTAACGGAGGATTAAATGGTGAAAAATATTTCTGGTGCGATGAGTGGTGAATGGTGAGGAAAAGGAGAATAATGGTAGTTTTATTTAAACGGGGGTCGGTTGGGCGCAGGAGACAGGTCAGCTGGATAACGGATAGTTTATCCAGTAATAAATGGCCAATGGATCACTTGAGGATGAGATGGCGGGTGACGGTGGCTGAGGGATACAGATGGGTGATGTGGAGGCTATCGATTGGAGGTAAAAGTCACAATAAGGGGGCTTGCCACGAGCGAATAAGGGGGAAGGACTGACAACAGTTATTGGATATGACCAGTTCGGAAAAGGTGGAGGGTGACATCTAGTGGTGACGGAGGTCTGTCAGATAACAGATGGTGACGGGACTCAAGGCAAATATATTGTTGCCACATATAACAAAGGACCC
>ML781532.1:190471-207758 GCA_009831015.1 Picea engelmannii | reverse complement strand
GGGTCCGAAAAACAATTTGAGCCATTGATCTGAGTGCTTGTCTCCTGGCCACAGATCTTTGCATGCCTTTTATCACTCATTCCACACACCCCCCCTCCATTAAAGGCAGAACGGACGGGGGGGTTCGGAATCCAATATTGACCGTTGATTTGAGCGCTCGATCTCGAGCCGTCCAGATGAGTGTGAGTCTTATCATCAATTCTGGACCCCCACCCCCCGGTTAAAAGCAGAACAGTTGGGGGGGTCTGGAATGCTCTGTCCATCGTATATCTGGGCGCCACGTTCGGGACCATTGATATGTGTAAGGGGCTTAAGTGGGGGGCGGAAAACACATTCGTCGGGGAAAGACTTAGGATAAATTATTTTTATGGGTTTTTCCAAGGTTTTCCAAGTAAACACCACTAAGGGGTTAGGAAAATGATCTTTTTTAAGCATCTGAAAACATGGTGCAACACTTACATCAAACCGGTTCTTATATAAATGAAGCAACGATGCAGCTAACCTACCTTCTAACCTAGTTTCCTATGGCAGTTAACCCAGATTAGACTGTTGGCTTAAGAAATTACTCTACCCTGGGGCTATCTGACCAGGATTAGACAGTCTGGCCAGATTTATTCACTAATCTAACCTAGACACTTTGGCTAAGATTAAATTGTTTAGCCAAACTCATTCACTACCCTATCAACATCAATTAAAAAGAACTTGGCCATGCTTGAAAGGTATGGACCAAGTTACTATTATTGCATGGGGATTTTATTGAAACTCTTAATGAAGTGCTCGTAGGACCCTGGAAAGTTGTTCAGCGTGATCACCACCATGTCCTCTTCTGCCATTTTCCGACCAATGGCCTCCAACTGCTCCCGAATGTCCTTGATCTTGAGTAATTTCTCTTGGAGAGAGGCACCCTCACTCATCTTGATCAAGAACAACATATTCTTTAAAAAGAATGCTCGACCCTTATCTGAAATCTCATGGGTCTCTTTCAACTGTTTCCAGGTCGCTGCAACAGTCTTCCCATTCTGAACCTCAGGTAGCATCTTATCTGTCATGGACAATTTGATCAGCATCACGGCCTCTCTGTCTTGGCCATCAAACTTTTCCTAGTCTTTACCTGCAACCGTGCGATGAGGACTTGTGCCCAGAACAACATCTGACAGGCACCGGTACGCAAAAATGGCCAACATGTGTTGCTTCCAGGTATTGTAGTTCTTCCCAGAGAACTTTTGGTTGCCTTCCAACATGATGTTGGTCAATGTAGCCATAAATGATCGTAAAATATTGAACTTAGCAGATAAATAATGGAAAAATACCTGCAATCTGCCCTCAACCAGCTCCAAATCAACCAATTTCTCCTCAAATCTGTTAACTCAAGAAATTAGCAATAAAAAGAAAACACCAGATCGTCGAAGCTGGGAACCAATATGGGTAAGAACAAACCAATATGTTCTCCAAACCGTCCAAATTGATAAAATTTGAGAGAAATTTCAGTTAAAACTCAGAAATTGCAGAGATTAGCAAAAAAATGGCAGTTTGTATAGACTATACGGCTAATCGGTACGGTCTGGATATTGAATTAAATTTTCCGTACACTGGCTTTTAAAACCGAAAAATCAAATGAACCCGGCTCCGACTAATCCGAAACCCTTTCGGCTCCTTGAGTGTGCTACGTTGGCGATCCCTCGATCTGTCACTGCCGGTAGCGGTCCCTAGGTCTTCACGTGCTCCCAGACTCCATGGTCCTAACCTCGCTCTGATACCATGTAACGAAAATTGAGCACACACAGAAACCAAGATAACTTGAATAAGGTTATCTATCTTTATTCAATCAATGAAATAAGAGAGAAAATAGCTTTCTTATATAGGTTAAAATCAAGTAGAGTCAAACCACTTTATGAATGTGGGATAAAGTGAAAATATAACCTAAAAGAAAATATCTGACCTAAAAGAAAATAAATTAACCTAGAGTCACTTTGAGTTTATTAATGCCTAAGTCTAATTTCTAATTGACTATTATAAACTAATATTTAATTTAACAAATTCCCAGTTCAACAAGCATGCTGAGATGTCCAAACACAATTTGATTTTTGTTTTCATGACTAGTGTTGTCCAATTGCATATATAGAACTTGAGGAGGATTATCATACCAATGAGAGCACATGATGAATTATGGTGATGGTCAGATTTGCATCATTATGAATATTTGGAGTTGTGAAGTAAACCCTTGGACACATTGTTCCATTAAAAACTATACAACCAACCAAGTGAAATTGAATGAAACTATCTTCCTGTAAAAATTTTGGTGTACGGACAAAATGTGGCAGAAGTGTTTTTTTTCTAGTCCATGCCATCAATTATCATACCCGTTGTTAGCGTCAGAAGTCACCCCTAGATTGCAGCAGGAGAAAAGGCCGCCACCCATTAGTTTATGTCACAATTTGTTTAATAGGGTGATCAAATGGAAGTTAACTCAAAATGATCTGTTTCTAACTCTGAAACTAGGACAGGCATGCATGGGCAAGTGAGGTCTTAGATAACTTCAGACAGTGAGTTGTAGTAAGGGTGAGTAGGGGGGAAGACTTGTATAAGATAAGAGAAGAGGTCTGTCATAAACATCAGGTTCCTAACAGAGTGTAGAAGAAGGCATCTAAACACGAGATCTTCTTACATTCAAATGCAGAAAACCAGAGAAAACAACAATGCCACAATAAATCATTTATCACAACATAATTGCTATGATCCATGCGAATCAGTCAATCACAAACTCTCTTAGCATAACATGAAAACCAGATGGAGTGGGAAGAATGTCTATCATTAAACAAGAAATCTTACACACCAATGCATAACCAGAGAACTAGAGTCTGTGCTAAAACTTTACAATCCGGAGCTTCACTCTACCATCGATGATTACAAAAATACGAAAACTGAGCCTATATACTCAGGAAATTCACCTAACAGAGGCATGCCCAGTCGCCCAGGGCTTGGTGTCTTTTCAGTCAAACTCGTACTAAAATCCTTCTTCACGCGCCATCTTAACTGTGCATGGCTCCTGTAAGGAGGGTGTTAGCGATCAAAAATGCACTGGCATTTTTGAAAGAACAATGCCTAATCTTGTAGGGAAAGTTTTGATAGCTTCCCAGGATCCAAATGCAGATTTGAAAGAACCATTGGAAAGCTTAGGATTTCTAGATGTCGATCGACTATTTAAGCATGCAAAACAGACTCTCCATGACTGAGAAATTTGATTTTGAAAAAATTTGCGCTTTCACCAGCGCAGAAGGCAGAATTATAACTAGTTAGCTGGTGAAAGCTCCGCCTTTCACCAGCTAAGGAGCGGATTTTAGGGTAAATTAGATGGTGAAAGCCTGTCACGGCCAGAATAGCCAAATTTTCGCTCAGATCAGGATTTTTTGGGTTTGAATGGTTTGAAATCTTCTTCAATAAGCTGGTTATGAATTATCAAATCAAAATCTCAAGGCCATTCTTGGAGATGAAAGTCAAAAGGGAATTGTTTGACTAGATTTGGTCATTTTCAAGGGCAAATTGATAGGGATCAAATGACACATCACCCAATTCGAATTTATCTTTGGAGGACCAAATCAAACAGCCTTGGGAGGCTAAAACTGCACTTCATCAAATCTTCTATTTTTAGAAATCATTAAATAGGACCTTTCCTATTTTGTTTTGATTGTCCATTCTAGATCCATTTTTATAGGATCTCATCCTACACTTGTTATATCTGTTTTGGTTTGACTATTTTTAGTAAATCTGATCCATCTTTCAAGGATCTAGATTTCATCTTGTAAGGCTATAAAGCCAAAGACATTTGGAGGACTAGGGGGTTCAATTTTGGATACTTTTTGGCTATTGTACTAAGACACTTATTTTTCAATACAGAATCAGTCTTCTTTTGTTGTTAATGATAGATTTCTTCATCTATTCCATGTTCTGTACTTTATTTCAGTTTAGATCAGCTATTAAGAACTGTCATCTTCTTATTTATCCCATAAACTTGAACTAATGGAATTCTTGCTGGCTTGTATGATCCTATACACTGTTGTACTTGATTATCTAGATCAGTTTTCTCCATACCTTTTGATATTACTCTGTCTGTTCATTAATTCCTAAAAGAACTGTTTCATTCGATTGCATTGTGAGTTGTCTTCTCATTAGTTACTCTCTATTATCCCATTGATCCACACTTTCATTATTCATGATTTATTAAGTTACCAAGCATCCTTAGTCTACAACCCTAAGGAGTTTCTTGGAGTGATAACAGAGGGTAGCTGAGCCATTAAGTGTCGAGCTAGCATGTGTAGATTTCTCTATTTCTTCAAGGACTCTAGCATGGCTGCTTTGGGAAAAATGGTACACAAGACTCCTTCAAGTAGACTGCTTGCCAGACCCTCCATACCTCACATTTAATGAATGAAAGGAGACTTCAACCACCCGTTCATGCCTTTATTTACTCCACGCGAGACACAGGATTGAGAATCAGATCCGATGGCGCCTGGAGATCGCGATGATCTCCTTTGTAACTGAACTCGGTGCCTTTGGACCCTCCTACACAGATCTCTTTGTCTCCCAAGTGACCACGAGCTGTGACCCCGTGCTTACTCTCAAAGGTGTTTTCGGCATTCGCGGATATGAAAAGGTTGATCCTTGCTTCTTGAAATTGCGATGAGCGAAGCGCCGAGACAACTTGATTTGGCGCCACGTGTCCCTCTAGATATGGCGGCTCTGAACTCTCCCTACAATGTTGTGGGCCTGGACCCTAGACACTCTCGGCACCTCGTGCATCAGGGATACGAAGGAGCTGCTCTTTGTGCATCGGAGTCGCGATGAGTGAAAAGGTGAGGAGCCTAACCGTGCCAGGTGTCTCATGTGGACGGACGGTCGAGATTGCTTCGTGATACTGCGGGCTCGTTATTAAAAGTTCTTTTCCTTTCGCAATTCACGAGTTCGTGGGTCAAAGACCCTCGGCTTCCTTTTCTAAACTCCCGATCCCCGAGATGGCGATACGGGCTGGGCCCCTTTTTTGGTCAATGCTCTCTACATGTAACCGTCAACTAGAGCCCAAGTACTAACGCCTCTCACAACTCGCAGCTTCGCGAGCTAGAGTATCAAACTTTGTCATTCTCCCCTCGTGAAGTCCCGAGACGTGATGGTCAGCGAAGGTTGACCCCCTCTGGGCACTTTTCGTAACTCGCAATCTCGCGCAGCTAAAAGACATAGTCCGCCCTCCGAACTCACGAACCCCGAGTTCGAGAAATAACTACTGCGCTTATACTGATCATGATTGATGCCCCTTGAAAACTTTTTTGCGCCATACTTAGCGCGACTCGGTTAGCTGCAACAACCCATTAACCGCTTCTCTGCTCTGTCGATGAATTCTTGCCGTAGAAGAATGAACTGCCCGCTCACTTGATTTTAAGTCCGAAAAGGACCTATTCTGTGTGTTGTGCTTGGGCGCCTCTCGTGCAACCTGCATACCTGGATATCCCGATGCCAAAGACAAGTAATGTTGCTAACATTTAGGCTCCATGGGGGATAGAGTCGTCCCTATGATGCTCTAAGGACTCATTTTGTAGTTCCAATGCCTTATTGTTGGGCTATGGAGTCATTTACTAAGCCAAAACAATAAAAGTAAAAAACAAAGAGCCAAAAGGACAATATTTACAAACAAGGGAGCCACCGAAGGCTTAGACAAAACATTTTTTAAGAAAATTCCCATTTACTGGGCTGTTGAAAACTTCTTCACCCTCCAAATCCTTCAGTCGATATGTGTTATTTGAGAAAACCTCAGAGATTTTGAAGGGCCCGATGCATAGGGCTTCAAATTTTTCGTGCTTTCCCTTGTCTTGTTTAGGAGCGTCCCATTTCAGTACCAGGTCTCCTACCTGGAACTCCTCCTTCTTGGATTTTTATCAAAAACCTGCTTGATCCTCTGCTGATGGTCCTGAACTCTGATCATCACCTGCTCTCTGACCTGTTGGACTTCTACTAGTTGATGAATTCTTCTGATCATGTCATTGGGCTCTTCTTGATAACCCTGGAAGAATTTCGCTACGGGTATGGCCAGCTGAGAAGGGAAGACAGACTCTGCCCCGTAAACCAACTGGAAAGGGGAGATGCCTATAGATCTCTTTGTGGTCACCCGATCATCCCATAGAGCAAATTTCAGCTTCGAGTTCTAAGCCCTTTTGTTGTCTTCCAATAATCTTTTGATGATCCTTATTAGGCTTTTGTTGGAGGATTCTGCTAAACCATTTTCCTGGGGATAATATGGGGAGGAGTGAATCATCTTGATCCTGAATTGTTCGCAGAACTTGACTAATGGCTCAGCCTTGAAAGAGGTTGCGTTATCAGTAACAATCTTTCTTGGGCAGTCGAACCTTACGACGAGGTCTTCTAGGAAACCAATGATTACCTTGTGGGAAGTACTCATGGTGGGGACAGCTTCAATCCATTTAGTAAAGAAATCCATGGCAGTCAGGATCCATCTGTGTTGCTCACTGGAAGCAGGGTGGATTTCTCCAATAAAATCTAGGCCTCATTGCTGGAAAGGTCCCGAAACAGCTACAGGCTGTAAAGTCATAGACTTGAGCTGTTGTTTTCCTGAAAATCTTTGGCACGAGATATAGGCTCTAACTCCTCTATGGACATCAACAAACAAGGTGGGCCAGTAGTACCCAGCTCTGAGGATTTTGTGGGCTATGGTCTTCCAAGAATGGTGCCCTCCACATAGGCCACTGTGAAATTCGACCATGATCCTGTCGGCCTCTTGTGGATCCATGCATTTTAAAATCACTCCTAGGGGGTCTTTCCAATATAAAATTTGATCGATAAGGCAGTATTTGACTGCCTTGAGCTTCAGATCTCTTTCCTTGTTTCTTTGCAGGCCATCTGGGGGCCGCAACTCTTGTAGAAAGTATATGACATCCTTATACCAAGAACATTGAGCCAACAAGGGTTTTGTTTGAGGGTCTACATCGGACAACTGATTCTGCTGATTTTTTGATTGTGAATTGATGAAATCCACCCCCAAAGCTTTGCGATTAGTTTCAGCCAACAGCTTGGCTAAGCCTTGACCCTTGATCAATCTGGTAGGTCTTATTTCCAAGTCAAATTCCAGGATCTTGGCTATCCATTTACTCCTCTTCCCATCAATGTCGGGTTGTACAAGGATGTCTTTCACAAAGGTTGAAGGAACGTATGCGGTCACTTTTGAGTGCAAGACATAGACTCTAAAAGCTTTGAGAGCTTTCACTAAGGCATAGGCTTGTTTCTCCATGATTTCATATCTGGCCTCTACATCTCTTAATGCCTTGTTGAAGAACGCAATGGGTTGCTCTCGCCCTTCCTCATTTCTCTGCAACAAGACCGCTGCTACTGTATCAAAAGAGACGAAAGAGAAAATTAGGAAATCTTTGGAATAGTCAGGACCGATCAGCACAGGTGCCTCAGTCAATGCCTTTTTTATTTGAACAAAAGATTCCTTAGGTTCGGCAGTCCATTTCACTTCATTTCCCTTCTTGAGCATGGTTGTGATGTGCTTCACCAGCTCAGCAAAATTCGAGACAAATCTCCTCAGAAAATTAATCTTCCCTAGAAAGGCCTGAACTTCCTTCTTAGATATGGGAAGTGACAAGGTCTGAATTGCCTCCACTCTGATAGGATCAATTCTCACTCCTTTTGCTGATACTATATGGCCTAATAGCTTCCCCTCCTCCATAGCAAACAAATATTTCTTAGGATTAAGGGAAAGGTCGAACCTTCGACATTTTGAAAAAACCTTTCTCAGGTGACAGCAGTGCTCTTTGTCAGACTTGGAAAAGACTGTTATGTTGTCCAGATAGATCACCACAAACTTATCTTTCTCCCCAATGAAGGCTCTGTCCATGGCTCGTTGAAATGTCGCTCCTGCATTCATCAGTCCAAATGGAATTTTGGCATACATGAATGTGCCCCAAGGAGTGGTGAATGTTGTCTTTTCTCTATCTTCAGGCATGACTGATATCTGATTATAGCCAGAGAAACCATCGATCATGGAGATCCTAGATGCTCCGGTTACCCTTTGTAAAATGTGTTTCATGTTGGGCAGGGGATAATTGTCTTTCTTTGAGCTCCTGTTCAGGTTCCTGAAGTCGACACAAAGTCTGATTTCTCCACTTTTCTTCCTTACCGGAACCAAATTGGCCACCCATTCAGAATATCTCAGGGGAACGATGATCTGGGCCTCTAACAACTTCTTTACTTCTTTCTTCATGACAAGCAGCAACATGGGATTTATCTGTCTTAGCTTATGCCTGAAAGGCTTAGCCTCTTCCTTCAGTGGGATCTTGTGTTCAATGATAGATGTGTCATATGTCCTGAGGTCTTCGTAGGTCCATGTAAACACATCAGCAAACTCTCTCAGCAACTCAGTATATTCGGCCCTCTGTTCTCTGGTCAAACTCCTTGAAAACTTGACAAACTTAGGCTCCTCTGGTGTGCCAATGTTGCACTCGGTTGTGTCAGCATCTTCATCTGCAACCCTGCCCTTTACTACCACATCATTCCCATCGAACAATCTTTCTAATGGGACTAGTCCCCTCAGAATGTGATTGCTAGGTAGCTGAATAATCTGGTGGTTAGCAATTTTATTTAAAAACACCTCAGGGTGGGGGTCACCTTCCAGGTCAGGATACTGATCAATGTGCAACGTAGAAAATTCATCAACATATTGGAGAAATTTTTCGATTTCTAGATCATCTTCAAATACCTTCCAATGCTTGACATTGTCTCGTATAGAGGGCCTATATTTTATCTCAACATTGTATTTGTCCCTAGACGGCTGAGAGACCATGAACTGGCTAGCTGAAACAGCTAAAGAATCAGCCTCGGTATTATCCTCCCTTGGAACAAAAGAGATGTTGAAGGCTGAGAAGAAATTGTCAATTAGGTCCCATACTTCATTCCTGTAATTTCTGAGTCGAGGGTGCTTAGCCTGATAAGTGTTTATGATCTGTTGGACCACCAACTCTGCGTCTTCGAACACTGCTACCTCCTGAATTCCCATTTCTCTTGCGACTCTTAATCCTAGAACAAGGGCTTCATACTCTGCCACATTGTTGGTGGTCTCAAACTCCAGCTTGCATGACAGGGATATGGTCTCTTGAGAAGGTGACACAAAAAACACCCCAGCGCTAGTGCCTTCTCTGGAACAGGCTCCATCAAAAAACATTTTCCAGATGGGGCTAATGGAGGGAGGAAATTCATGAGGAGTGGAGGGATTCTCTCTGAGTTTAAGAGGAGGCTCGGGAGCATGAGTGAGTTGCAGTAAACTGGAACCTAAATCGGTGTCCAGGGCGAAAATGGGATGGTTGGTAGGATTGGCTTCATCACTGATTATATAGGCCAATTGGGCTTCCCTATATAGCCTCCTATGTTCTCCCCCAAACAATGGGATAGTAGCATAGGTTAGGTCCATCTGCAATGTTCCCCCAAGTCTTTTTATCCAAGATCTTGATAACAACATACCGAACTTAGGGGGGACATCAGCCACTACAATATCCATGACCACACTTTTCATAGGCAACTGAAACAAGGTCACGACTAGGTCTTTGATAACCCCGAGACATTGAACTTTCCTGGAGTCGAAGGAATATAGGTCATGATAGGCTCAGGTAACTTCTAGCCCTAGTTCTTCCATGACAGTTTTAGGCATGAGGTTGTGAGAAGCTTCTGAATCCTTCAAGCAGTTGTGCAGCACCTTGTCGTGTATATTCAAGGAAGTGTAGAAGGGAGGGGATGAGTCATTCCTATATTCTACCATAGGACCTAGGACAACTGTTGGATTTTCATCTTGCAAATTGATGGAGTCTGTGGGAAGGCATGAGGTCTCAGACTGCAAAAGCTCAGAGAAGCATTTCTTGAACCCTTCATGTTTAATCAACTCGGTTAGGGGCACGGGGATTCTGATTTTCTGAATTTCATGCTTGAAGTTAAAAGAAGGTGTAAGCTTCTGGATTTCTCTTATTTCGGGAACATGACTCTGAACTACGAGAGAGAGGGATCGGGTCTTCTTACCTCTATGACTATCCGCTACTTCATTAGTAGGTTTCTCTGTTCTAGTGGACTGCTCAGGAACATTGGGTGTTACTGTCTTTCTCTTAGACCTCAGATCATACCTGCCTTGGTTGTCACTAGCCTTACCTTCCTTGCTCAATTCATTTAGCTGACTGTCCATGAGAGACTCCTCATATGCTGATTTAGTGAGATGAGGGAAAGGAGGAGTGTCTCTGAGGCAATGGATTTCAAGATCAAGTTCTCATGTTCCCTCTTTTTCTTCCTCGACCATAAAATTGTTTTGGAAAGGGGCCTGAATCTTCTGGTCTTCTCTGTCTCTTCCCCTCTCCCTTTGCACAGTCGGGGAAGTAATATGGTTCAGCCTCCTGAAACCTCCTTTGTTTTTAGCGTTTTGAGGGCCCTTGTATGCTTGCCTCCCCTCGACCTTCATTCTTTCCAACTCTGCAGACAGAGACTTCACCATCTTGGTCAGTTCATCCACTTGAGGGTGGGGCATCGATGATCCAGAAGTTGAGGTTTCCGACCTTCCCTTTCTTCTGTCTACGTCGGCCTTGTTCCTCAGTCTGTCAGCTGCTAACACATTTGAATCCACCTCTATGGCTGCATCTTTCATTTGAGCTAAGGAGGTGGCTCTCCTTTCTCTTAATAAAAGACAGAAATCGGGACCGAACGCACTAGCATAGGAAATTTTGGCCGAGGCTTCTGAGGGTTTTATTTCGGCAGGAATTTTATTATACATTATATTGAACCTTTTGGAGAAGTCTGAGATAGACTCCCCTTCCATTTTCTTCAAAGACCCGAACTCCGTCATGTAATACATGAAATTTTTCCTATCACCCCACTGCCTTAGGAAAGCACCATCCAGGGCTTCGATCCCAGCAATAGATCTAGGGGCCAATCCTCTAAACCATTTCCTCACCTCGCCATCCAGGCTTTGGATGAAAACTCTCATCTAGACATCTTCATTTTCAATGTTGAGGTTGTCTACATAACTGTAGAAAGCATCCAGGTGCTCTTCCGCAGTTACGTCTCCTTCTCCAGTGAACTTGGGCATGTACTTTAAGTAATCTCCAGCAGGGAGAGGATTCATAGGATGGGGTAGGATTAAGGGAGCATATCTGGCAGCGACTATGGCATCCATCATGTTTAGAGGGGGATTAGCACCAGCCATAGGAATATTAGGTGGGGGGGAACTTGGAGGAGAAGGAGTCCGCGAAGGGGCTACTGGGAATGAGTCATGAAGTGGAGTGGGAAACAAAAGGGGATCTAAGGAAAAGGCTAACGAGCTCAAGTCAGCAAGTGCTCCTCTTTGTGCAGGAGTGGGAAAATCTTCTGTAGCCCTGGGTCTATGCCAAGGTACAGCTTCAGAGGAGAGGGGAGTGACAAGGATTTCTCCCTCCAATCCCAGACTAGTAGGGGAAAAATCAACAGGAAGACTCCCGAAATTCAGGAAATGGGAAACCTCAGACGGAGGTCTGTTAGGAAACTGAGGAGGAAAAAATGGATTTCTTACAGAGGAAGATGGTGGATTACCTGTTTCGACGGTGGAAGCTTCTTCTTTAGGGGCCTTTCCTTTTCTGAGAACCACCTCTGGATCAGTTTCGGGTGTAGCTAGAGGCAGTTGTGGATGAGACCGCGTGTGTCTACCTCTGAAAGCCACAATTAACTCGACAGGTTCGCCTCAGTGGAGTCGTCACAATGGAGTCGCCAGGTGCACAGTAGCAATCTTCATAGGCTCTGATACCCGATGCACCTTCAGAATCATAGGCTCAATGTTGTTTAATCCCGGGGAAAATTTTCAACTTCGTCCCCTGCAACGGCGCCAGAAATGTTAGCGTCAGAAGTCACCCCTGGATTGCAGCAGGAGTAGAGCCCGACGCCCATCAGTTTATGTCACAATTTGTTTAATAGGGTGATCAAATGGAAGTTAACTCAAAACGATGTGGTTCTAACTCCGAAACTAAGCTAGGCATGCATGGGCAAGTGAGGTCTTAGATAAATTCAGAGAGTGAGTTGTAGTAAGGGTGAGTAGGGGGGAAGAATTGTATAAGAGAAGAGTAGAGGTCTCTCGTAAACATCAGGTTCCTAATAGACTGTAGAAGAAGGCATCTAAACGCGAGATCTTCTTATATTCAAACGCAGAAAACCAGAGAAAACAACAATGCCACAATAAATCCTTTATCACAACATAATTGCTATGATCCGTGCGAATCAGTCGATCACGAAGTCTCTTAGCATAAGATGAAAACCAAATGGAGTGGGAAGAATGTCTGTCATTAAACAAGAAATCTTACACACCAATGCATAACCAGAGAACTAGAGTCTGTGCTAAAACTTTACAATCTGGAGCTTCGCTCTACCATCGATGATTACAAAAATACGAAAACTGAGCCTATATACTCAGGAAATTCACCTAACAGAGGCGTGCCCAGTCGCCCAGGGCTTGGTGTCTTTTCAGTCAAACTCGTACTGAAATCCTTCTTCACGCGCCATCTTAACTGCACATGGCTCCTGTAAGGAGGGTAGCTGAGCCATTAAGTGTCGAGCTAACGTGTGAAGATTTCTCTGTTTCTTCGAGGACTCCAGCATGGCTGCTTTGGGAAAAATGGTACACAGGACTCCTTCGAGAAAACTGCTTTCCAGACCCTCCATACCTCACATTTAATGAATGAAAGGAGACTTCAACCACCCATTCATGCCTTTATTTACTCCACGCGAGACACAGGATTGAGAATCAGATCGGATGGCGCCTGGAGATCGTGACGATCTCCTCTGTAACTGAACTCGATGCCTTTGGCCCCTCCTGCATAGATCTCTTTGTCTCCCAAGTGACCATGGGTTGTGACCCCGTGCTTACTCTCAAAGGTGCTTTCGGCATTCGCAGATATGAAGGGGCTAATCCTTGCTTCTTGAAATCGCGATGAGCGAAGCGCCGAGACGGCTTGATCTGGCGCCACGCAGCCCTCTAGATTTGGCGGCTCTGAACTCTCCCGACGATGTTGTGGGCTCAGGCCCTAGACACTCTTGGTACCTCGTGCATTGGGGATATGAAGGAGCTGCTCTTTGTGCGTAGGAGTCGCGATGAGCGAAAAGGCGAGGAGCCTAACCGCACCAGGTGTCTCCTGTGGACGGATGGTCGAGATTGCTTCGTGATACTGCGGGCCCGTCATTAAAAGTTCTTTTCCTTTCATGATTCGCGAGTTCGTGGTTAAAATACCCTCGGCTTCCTTTTCTAAACTCCCGATCCCCGAGATGGCGATACGGGCCGGGCCCCTTTTTTAGTCAGCGCTCTCTACATGTAAGCGTCGGCTATAGCCCAAGTACTAATGCCTCTCGCAACTTGCGGCTTCGCGAGCTGGAGTATCAAACTTTGGCATTCTCCCCTCACGAAGTCCTCAGACGCGATGGTCAGTGAAGGTTGACCCCCTCTGGGCACTTTTCGTAACTCGCAATCTCGCGCAACTAAAAGACATAGTCCGCCCTCCGAACTCATGAACCCCGAGTTCGAGAAATAACTACTGCGCTTATACTGATCGCTATTGACGCCCCTTGAAAACTTTTTTGCGCCATACTTAGCACGACTCGGTTAGCTACAACAACCCATTAATCGCTTCTCTGCTCTGTCGATGAATTCTTGCCGCAGAAGAATGAAGTGCCCGCTCGCTTGATTTTAAGTCTGAAAAGGACCTCTTCTGTGTGTTGCGCTTGGGCGCCTCTCGTGCAACCTGCAGACCTGGATATCCTGATGCCAAAGACAAGTAATGTTGCTAACACCTGTATATTTATCTGGAGCATCATAACACTTCTTTCTATGTTTGTAAAACTTTTATCTTTCACTTGATTGTTGATTCATGTGTTCTTGAAGTGCTTTGACTATAGAATCTGCACATGACACAAAATGAAAATATTGATAATATGTTTTCATAGTTGATAACCATTGAATCTAAACAAAAAAAATAATTGTAAATATATACATATTTCTACCCCTTCAGATTAATCTCTTCTTTCTTTAAGAGAAGCACATATACTGCAAATCCCCATCCTTGACTTCTTAGGAATACAAACATTGTTGAATTGTCTCTTCCATACTCTTGTAAAATATTCATATGAAATAAAATTATGATTTTCTTCAACACTTTCATCATATTCTTTGTATTACTTGTAGATTTCATTCCTTGAGAAATTATCTAGAATGTATTGTCTCTCTATCTGGCATAGACTCTCTATGTTTGAAAAATAAGTCTCGCATCCATGACAATGCAATGTTTGTTAATGTGCCACTCTCTCGTCTGTGATGTACCTTTGAATAAAATATAGGATCTTTTTCCAATCCTGTTTGGATCCTTGATAGACGAAGATTACCGATTGAGTGGAATTTTTTGAAAGTCTTTCTGCAAAGTAAAATATTATCAATGCAATAATCATATCATGTCTTCGTAGATATCATGCACCCCACTAAATATGAATTTTGCATGCTCTTATTCATTGACAAATAATTCTTCATTTTCTCCAAGGCATACATGTAGTCTATACTTTTCAAACAATTATTTTGACAACAATCATTAGAAATCAAATCACTGATGGAAAATGATTTAGTGAGAAATTCTTTCTTGGACCTTGTATAACTAGAATGATTTGGATTGATATAAAAAGGTCTAGTCCTCGTCCTAGACACAATATTTTTTGGCAATCTCTCCACTATTTCAACATCATCACTAGGAGGAATATCATTCTCACTATAATCATACATAGCATTGTGAAAATCCTCACTTGGAGGAAAATATTCACCATTCTCATCAGTCCCTTCAAAATCCTCACTTGGTGGAAAATTTTCATCATGCTCATTAGTCCCTTCAAAATACTCACTTGGAGGAATATCTTCCTCCTCTTCATCAGTACCTTCAAAATCCTCACTTGGAGGAAAATCTTCATCATGCTCATTAGTCCCTTCTTCTTTTTTTTGAATAATCCAGAGTCTTTGTATTACTGATAGGGAGAAAATATACAAAAAACTTTTACTGTTGGCCTACCCGCTGGGAAACCTGACCAACAGCAAAACATAACATTGCCATTCAACATTTGTTTGATATATCTAAGGCCTATAACTGATAAACTAAAGTAGGAATAGCTCCTAGTTCCTCTGTGAGAACTTCTATCCTTATTTAATCTACTAAGCAAAGGTGGTAATCCCAAGCCTCACTAGTAATTTAATAAAAACAACAGAAGGAACGACATAGAACTTAGATAATGTTTCGGCCTACTATCATTCGGACTTGGGGCTGAACATAGTCCAAATTGGACAAATCCATGTCAGACAGCTTGTTAGCAACCAAATTCATCTTTTGGTCGACTAGCTTGATCTGGAGCTACATGTCATCGAGCTGTAGGAGGACCTCTTGGCAAGCTTCATGGTGGTCCAACAAAACTCTGCCCATCATAGTTTTCAAGTGCCAGTAGATGTCCACAGTTTTCAACTATTGCGAGGACCGGCCACAGACAAACCGGTGTCAGGTACCCACGAGTTGGTCATCTCCTTCACCTCGTCATTCGAGATGAAATTCTATAAAAGTCGAACATTTGCCTCAGTCATATCCATTTTCGACTAAATTTCTATAGGGGTGGATGAGTGATAGGTCTCCATTGAATTCTCAACCGTATCCACTAGTCGAAAGCCTAACCAGGTTCTGGGTCAGTGAGAGGTTCCCCCTGGCCACCATGAGAAGAGTTGCCCTGAACCATGTAGAAGGAGGTGGATAACCAGAGTCCAGGATGCAGAAGTGAGAAAGACAAGAAAGTTCCCACTACAGAGTGCAACAGGGAAGTTGTGGAGGAACATGAGAGACAAATGGTAATGTAGCCAGAAGAGGATGTAGATGACATAGCTATCCAGCTCCAGGGCCCATAAATGGAGAATGGTGTCATGATTTGCGTAGATATGGGTCGTATCGGCCATCAAACTCCTTTTCTTTGCCACCTTCCCAAACCGCATGCGAAGGACATCGAAATCGAACTGGTAAGGAGCAGGCAGAGTCATAACTTGAATGCGAGGATATGGATACTCAAGTGTGAGGGAGAGACAGCGGAGGGTAATAAATCTCATGAGGAGGTGAGGTGGAAGATGATGGCTACTGGAAGGTGTCCACATGTCTGGAGGCCAGGTGGATAGGGGGGTCGAGGACCCACCGGCACTTGGATTGCATCCCCGACACCCCATGTGGGGGATGCTCATTAGTCCCTTCAAAATCTTCACTTGGAGGAATATCTTCTTCCTCCTCATCAGTGACTTCAGAATCCTCACTTGGAGGAAATTCTCCATTATCCTTATTAGTGTTTTGCAAATCCTCACTAGGAGGAAAAATTTCATCCTCCTCATCAATACCTTCAAAATCCTCACTTAGAGGAAAATCTTCATCATCCTATTTACTACCTTGATAATCCTCACTCAGAGGGGAATTTTCATTATCCTTATAAGTACCTACAAAATCCTTGCTTGGAGAAAAATCTTCATCATTCTCTTTACTCCCTTGAAAATTCTCACTTGGAGGAAAATATTCATCATCCTCTTTACTATCTTGAAAATCCTCACTTGGATGAAACTCTTCATTATCCCCATCAGTTCCTTCAAAATCCTCACTTTGAGGAAAATATTCATCATCATGAGCAGTACCTTGGAAATCCTCACTTGAAGAAAAACATTCATCATCATTTTCACCATATTCCTCCCCTTCATCATTGGTGCCTTCAAAGTCTTCAGATTTAGGACTTTCCCAATCAATATGCTCAATATCGTTGCTTGCACTATGATCAAACTTCTCACTAGGTGAAACATATGGCTCATTTACATTAGAAGTATTCACATCACGTTTGCCAGTATCACAAGAAGAGGCATGCTAACAAGATGTTGATGCTCCATAAATAAAATTCTCTATATGTAATGAAGCCATCACTGCCCACTATAAACATAGAATGGTGCAAATGCCCACCCTCCCAATGAAATTCTTATAGCTTGTGGAATGAACATTTCCCTCCAAAATATTCCCCCCAAATTTTCCCTCCCAAACTTTCCCTCCAAATTTTCCCCAAAAATTTTTCCCTTCAAATTTTCTCTAAAATTTTCCCGAAAAATTCCCCTCACCCCTCCCCGCCCCCCCAAATTTTCCCTCCAAATTTTCCCCAATTTTTTTTCCCTAAATCTTCCCCTTTAATATTTTACCTTCAA
>ML781532.1:173638-188779 GCA_009831015.1 Picea engelmannii | reverse complement strand
GATTTTTGCTTTATATTTATTTTTTTGTGTGTGTGCTTTTTTAATTTTGTCTCCTAGAAAAATTAATTTTTTAGATAATCTTAATTTAACTTTAGTTTTTTTTCATGAAAAACATATATTTTATTTTTTCCTTAAATAATTTATGTTTTTAATTTTTTATATACGACAAATGGCATCCAAAACCCCAACTAGGACCTCCATGAATGCTAGGAAACAAAATGTTAGCCCAACAACTAAGGTCACAAGAGCAATGAAGAATGTTAGAGAGTGGAAAATTGTCAATGGTGAGAGTAGAATGGAGCATTCTTGGTATCTTAAAGATGGACAAACCACCAATGGAGAACAAATAATTTTGTATTGTGTTGAATTTGAACATGTGCAAGCAAACTATCAGTCACTTGGCATGTTACGAGATATATGTTTGGTGCCAGTCACAGATATTGTTTATGCACTGGTGAAACAATCAAAGACATATCTCAAGATTAGATATTGTTTGAAAATGAGAAATTATAAAAGGGAAGAAAATTGAAGAAAATTTCACAGAATTAAGTGCAATGATCGTGACAGACATTGAGAAGGGCAATGTAAGTTTGTTTATTCTTCTTTTTGTAGCATGTATTATTATAAGTTTCATGATAATTGTTAAATCTTATTTAACATGGAAATGACGTATTTTATTTTTACAGGATTTTGCTAGGTGACTTTCGGAGATGTTAGTGGGGATTTATTCTACGGAGAGAAATATCATGGAATTCATTAGTTCCTTTCATATCAATAAGGCACAAGAAGGAAGGAAAAAGAAACAAAGAGTAATAGAAGTTGAAGTTGCAAGAGAAGACAAAGAAGAACAAGAAAGAAGAAATAAAAGTCATCATTCTAGAAAGGATAAAAGGGTTACATTTGAAGATATGGAAACTCTAGATGAAGATGTCGTTGAGATTAATGCCAATGAGGTTACCACTCTTCCTCAAAAGAAGACTAAACAACATAAGTGCAAAAGAGGTATGCCCAATGATGATTTCATTCCTAGTGATTATGAAGAGATTGTTGAGTTAGATGAAACTCATTTAAATCATAAAAAAAGGAAAGCAAAGGTTGTTGATGAAGAAGAATTCATAGTTACCTATGAATATCATGATGGAAGTCCTAAAGGTAGCAAAGAAATAATAACACCAGGTGTTGATATAGAATATGGTATTATCAAAACATCGCAAAATACCATTCGAGATCGACTGAGGAGGAACAACTTGGTTGATGAGGGTCATACATTTTAGTTGAATGTGAAGCAGCTTTATAAACCCACAGAAGGACAAGAAAAATACGAAATTAGAAAACCACATCAATTGCATATCCACAACTTGAAAGCACTGATTAGGCACAATCCATATGCACATGTGGTTGACTACTTAGTTCTTTTTTACTCAATGGAAGTTACTACAAGGGATGCATTTGATAGATCAAGATGTTTTGAGTATAAATATTATGTGATTGGAGGAAATCATTCTACCTAGGCTAGAAAAGAATTGATGCAAGAGTATCCAAATAACCCTCTTTTTTAGACAACCAGGTGTGTAATTTATGTTGGTTTAACAGATGGAGAAGCAAATTTATTGGCATGGGATCATAACACAGATAATGAATACAGGATGTCCATGACTTTCATTCAGAGGGTGAGATTTATCCATAATGAGTTTTATGTAATATGTGGTGGGGATAGATCAAATGTTGATGCAAAGTTTTGGAAGGAATGTTGTATGGAAATAGGATTCCCAATTGATGAGGAAACTGTAAAAGTAAAAAATTGCAAAGGAAGTGATGCATTCAGAGTTGTGGATAGTTACTTCCAATTGGGATTTAAGACTGGACAGATATGGGATTTGGTAGATGAGATATTCAACCCATGGGAAAATATTGGTATAAAAAATCAGAAGGTTAAGAATTCTAAACCCTTAGTAGGTAGCACAAGTAAGACTGGTCCTGAAATTAAAAACCTACCAGATGATATGACTATAACGCTTTGGAGAACGATGCAAGGAGTGAAGGATGATAAACTTGTCATAGTTATATTATCACGTGTAAGGTTGGGTGAATTATCAATGGAGGAAATGTGTGATGAATTTAAAAAGTACGTCTGTTGAGTTATTTCTTATTTATGTTAGGATTAAAAAATTAATTGTTTCTATATAACATAACAATGTATTTTATTCTATATATTATTATAAGATTAAAAAGAAAATTTATTTAGTCACAAGGTTTATATGAGAATACAAGAGGAAATGGTTAAGATGTTGAATGAGCAGAGTTGGGAGGATGTTAGACTCAACTATCCAGATGCAAGCTCTACAACAACATTGAGTCAATTTTTTGTTGCATTCAAAAAGGTATGTTGATTTATTACATTAATTTGTAGGTTAATTTATTTCGATTTTATTAGTTATAGAGATATAATTATATGTTTGTTGGTTTCATTAAAGATGTCAAAGAAGAATAAAGTTGGAGTACCTGAAACCTTCAAAAGTTATATTCAAAAAGCTAAGTTTGAAAGAGAAAGAAGGTGACATCTTCAAAATGTTGAGCTTGATGACACCCTTGATCACTACATTTGGAATGGGCTTGACATTGTTCAATATAAAGTGATATTAGGGGATTGTGAAAAAATTGCAAATCTTGTTCCTAAAAAGGAATACTCCCTAGTTATTGCAGATATCTGTCATGGTTATAATATCCAAAATATTGAATATAATACTGACCCTTATAATTACCAAGATTTCACTAAAGTGGTTATGGGATTTCTAGAAGTCACAACATCACCATTTTGGAGATTTCCGATTTTTCATTCAAACACACAGCAAGAATTATTACAATCAAGTTTCAAGGGAAAAGACAAGACAAGGATGCAACTTTATTGGTAAGATATTGAAATTGTATGTTCAGCGATTAAGATTAGAAATCTATTTTATTAATTCACAAGTTAATTGAATTTGTACTTAGTTATGTTACGGGAAAAAACCTAATATTCATAGCTCCGATAGTGAACCATTTAAACGTGATATTGAGAGTATACATCTTGCAAGTTGGACAAAAATTGATACTTATGATTCTATTATTTATAATGTAAAGGATGGAGAGAAGCCTAGTAGTTTATTGGTTTACAATGTTGTGGCTAGAAAGCTAACATACGAGGAAAAGGATTTCAAAGGAGAGATCGTTAATATTTATCAAAAGCCACAAGCACTAATTAATTATCTTATAGATACATTTTCAAATGAAGGATATTGGGTTTTGGATTTGTTCTCGGATTCAAGTAAGATTTATGATAACATTTATGAAATCATACTTCACTCTTTAGTATTTTTAATTTATGTTGTTTTACATTGTTTACTTTAATTATTTATTTTGTATTTGGTGATTAGGTACAACATTAGAATGTTTCTTACAAAAATGAAGGAATTGCATAGCCATTGAAAGTGATGCACAGCAATGCGGTTTTATTCAGCAAATAATTAATGTTATTCGAGCTCTTCCAGATGAAATGCAAGAAGTTGGCTTGTGGAAAGGAGATTTTAATGACTCAAAGGTGGAAAAAATATCACATGAACCTCAAGTACCATTAGGAGGTTTGCTTGGAAAAGATCACTTTGGATAACTTGTGGATATCAATAACTCAATGGAAGAGCAACATGAGGAAAATGAGCCAATGGAAGCACATAATGATGTCCAAGAAAATGATGATTTGTCTGTTGAAAATGATGAATTTTGGATATATGACATTGTTGATTAGTTTTAGGATGCCATTAAAAATAATGCTCAATTTTGCAAGTTTTTATGAGATATAATTGTAATGTTTTGACTTCTAGATTTTAAAATAAGAATAAATATGCATCTATTGTTGTTTTATGATGAATAATTTTTATTATTTTCTTTTTACTTTTATTTTTATGTGATTTAATATGCTAGAGAAAATGACATTAAATGTTGTTAGTTTTTTACTATAAATCTATAAAAATATTTTAAAAAATGGTAATTTTTATTAATCCTTTTCTATTTTTTTGTTTAGTTTTGTCCATAAAATGTTTTATTTGACACGTTATTTATAGTGGAAAGCTTCCAAAATGTATAGGTTTTTTGTTATAAATTGCTTTGAAATGTAAATTTCTTTGCTAAATATTTAAAAATATTGTTATTTAGCTATAATTATTTGCTATGTATTGAAGTAAAAATAAAAAGTGTGTTAAAAATACAATTTTACACTAGATTTAAAAACTATGGCACCATAAATTAAATAATGAGACATAATTGTATGAAAAATCTTAATTTCAAAAACGTAAGTGATATATAACTTTTTTAGTATCATTAAAAGTCATTAAAAACCACATTGATAAAAAGAAAAGGATTTAGAAAAAAAAATGAAAATAGTTGGAAAAATAAGCATTTAAAAAAAACGATTTAGGAAAATTTGAAAATAGTTCAAAAAATAAGCATTTTAGAAACAAAATGTGGATCCGTTATAGATAAGAAGATTTAAAATATCAAAATCTATCTCAAAATGAAAAGGGGTGCTACCAGTAGCACCATTTTTCAAAACATGGTAAAAAATGTGACCCTTGAAAAAACGAGAACTCGGCAAAGTTCTTGTTAAGTTGGTTATTGTTTTTAGCAGACTAAGTCATTTTCATAGTGACGGGACTTAGCTTGGGTGTTGGGTATGTTACAATTGGTATGGATTTCCATACACAATCCCTCCTACCGCCAATTCTATAGAGGGGGTTGGATTTCCAATTCTCAATAGTAGGGACTAAACCCAAGGAAGAGGCCCAATCAAACTCTTCCTTGTTTGGAATGGAATAATCCTCTAAGCTAATGGGCCTTCGACCATTCGATGAGCTTTATGAATCTGTTTAAAAGTGTTTTCTATCTTTTTTATGTTTTTTTATTGATGTGCTAAGTAATGAAATTAATTCTAATCTAGAGAGTTTGAAGAAATCTATCACTAAAGGATAACCTCTAGGAACAATGAATGAAAGTGATCTATAGATTTTAATTCTCTAAGAAATAAATTTGTTGAGAAATATTGCTACAAGATAACCTTCAGGAAATAAAACAGTGTGATTCACCATCGGATTTATTTTGGTTATGGAAATAATTCCACAATACATCATATATTTAGATGACAAAAATGTAATATAGAAAATTAAAAAATTATCAGTAAAGAAAGTAAAATTGTTCAATGAACATAATAACTAGCAATTCATTCAATAACACAAGATAGCTTGGCAAATTGAAATCCTTACTAGACACCCGTGACATCAATTCATTGGTAGAATAATCCACAAATAAGAATTAACACACATAAATCTTCAACAAAAACACATCCCTTGACTCCAAAAGATTTTTTGAAAGCTTGAAGTAATTTTGAGCTACAATCCTTCCAAAATCACCCCAAATCCAAAGACCCTTTCCTAGAGACCCATTTTCATATTTATAAGCAAAATTATATTTAAAAATAGAATAAAGCGAAAAATAGAAAAGTTCATAAAAGCACTACATGATGCTATAATTCTGGTGGACTAGACATCTCAACGTACGGATGCTCAACATCATACTTCCCCCACTAATCGAATAATTCCTCACATATACCCAAATGAGGGAACATGTGTTGTTCCCTAGGAAAACTCAGAGGGGCATTCTCCTATCTAAATATCTTGATATATTTTTCTAATTTTGGCATAGGAGACTCTAGTTGAGTCACCATTCTAACTTCTCCCTTTATAAACTTCTAAATATGTATGTGCTAAAGTGAGGATATACCTCTTACATAAACCTCTCCCTTGTCGATGATCTTCTTGAACTCATCTAACACTTCTTCAATTGGTTGAAAACCCTCCAGTGGGCCAAAATTGGGTAGTCTTCTCTTTGACATGGCATTCTCAATGAGATCCCAAATTTTAATTCGTGTAGATCATTCTTCCCTCACTTGGTATTTTGACACTTTAGCTAGCTTACCCTAGCATCACATTGATTGTTCAATTCCAACTATCTCCTCTTTAGTCAACATCATGATTCCATGATCCTCATGACCACAACTCTTTTGAATTTCCTTGAAGAAATTCAATTAATCTTCCTCTTCATTCGTTGTTTCTTATTCTTGCCGAATTTCTTCTTTTTCTTTCTTTCTTTTTATTTTTTCTTATTTTCATTTCTTCTCTCAAGATTCATGCAAGTCCATCTTCCTCTACTCAACTTCAAAGGATTTTTTCTTCTTCTCCAATTATAACTATACAACTTCTTCGTCTTGCCTCTTCCTTAACTCCTCCTCTATTTTTCTCTTCAGTTCCTCTTCTTATTGATGCCTAATATGTTCATCATGTATCACTTTCCTCTCAACCTCCTCTTTAATTCTGATCTCCCTAAGTCTCCTAGCTTCTTCTACTTCCTTGTTAACTATTTCCACCTCAACCAGTCCCCCGGTTATCTCATCCATTTATTCATCAAGAGACAAAATGTTGAAGACTTCTAAATGAGGGTGTTGCTACTTTCACCGAACCTCATCCCAATCCTTGGAATTTTCAAAGGGAAGTTAATCTTCCCAATGTTCATAAGTGTATGGCCAAGCTAAGGATATTAGATCGCAGTGCTTAGTTACAAATCCTTTGGGATCATGTCTCTTGAATTGGCCAAGAGGAATCCTATATTCAAGAAAAATGCTAGCTTATTGTCGGGCATGTTTTGGATCTTTTAAGAAATGATGATCCAAACTAAAATTATAGGGAATGAAAATATTTTTCTTAGATTATTTCAATAATGAAGCATTGAAACCTTGAAGCACAGTCTGACATGCTATTTCTCCCAAAACAACTATGTCATTTACATACTTTGATAAAAGATGAGGTGCTACAGTTGCACCATAGATTCTCAGATAAGGTCTTCTTGGAAATACAAATTGCCAAAGTAATTGATCAACTTTTTATCATCCTTCATCAGTATTGGAAATTCTCTACAAAAAATGATCTTGTATAACGGAGCTAGGAAAAAGTCACAAGTGGAATAATATTGTTTTTATACTTGTTTTCCCATGAAATTTGACAATATACATGCACAAGAGCTTTTGAAACATGGTAACTGAGGTAAAGACCTCCAAATACATTAGAAGCACAAATTACATCTAGTAGATAGGAATCCATATAGAAGGTAGTAACAACCTCGAGATTTTCCTTTGCCTTATGTGCCCTTTCAATCATATGGTTAAGTGGAATGGACCAAATAGTAGCCCAATTGAATAAATTGCTAGTAGTAACTACTGTGTAGGGTAATGTGATCTGTAAACATTAGGACTATGTCCCATCCATCTCACCAACATGGATTCTTCTTCAATTATTGTTTGAGTAATTTCAATTCATTACCTCTTCCATGGCTTCCATAGCAAGCTACTTTTGTAGCCTCTTTAACGACTTCCATAGCAATGGTTTTCGTAGCCTCTATCTACATTCTGGTACAACCTCTATGAGTCTTTTCTCTAAGGGAAAATAATTATCATGCTACAATACACTTCAAACAACAAAATATCCTACTCTGCACTCCAACTCTGAGTTAGGAAAACAGTTTGCTACATAAGTGCAAAAATGTATTTATTGATTGTGCTTTGAAAACAAGAATTGTTGTGAGTATAAAAACAGATTTAGATAGTGTAGGCTGGAAATAATCAACTAGCAAGTGAGTGGAGGTATTCAAGCAATTAATAAAATTCCCAGGAGGATGTAAATTCACTCAAGCAACAGATAAAACACCCGGGGATCTATAAATTTTCCCAAGCAGAGGATAAAATGCCTAGGGGTCTGTAAATTCACCTAGGCAGACGATAAAACACCCATGGGTCTCTAAATTCACCCAAGTAGTGGGTAAAATACCCAGCAAGAAAAATGTGGCCGTGCATAGGTGCTACAGGATGAAAACACACTTTAACATAGTATACATTGATTGTTGTAACTGATAACCAAAATACCCAAAGCATAGATTGCAGTAACTCATAGATTTCAACATTTAAATGACACTTTTATATGCTTAGGAGAAAATTACAAAGGGGTGAGTTATACACAGAGTTTGTGTATTGTTACTCATAGACAATAAAATAAAATTGCAGATAGACATGGCTCAACACCTTCGCTCAACATGGACATGCTCATTAACTGCTCTGCCCACTCAACTTCAATCAGGTTTCCCTCTTCGAGCTCTCATTTCTACTATTGTCCTCCCCATTTCTCCTTACATGTCCCTGTTGATGTCCTTCTTCACTAGAAACTTCATTTTTAATTGGATACCTTTAGAAGGCCAACCATCACAATGGTTCGCTTCCACTTCCAATTTTTTCCAAAAAGACAAAATAAAATAAAATAAAACATGTTTATAAAATTTTCAAAAGAGAAAGAAACTAAGTGCTCATTACAAATTTTGGAGATGATCCAATTCAAATCACACCTACCTGTTTGCAAACTTTTGGTCGCAAAAAGATTCACCTCCCTTTAATTTTCTTCTTCAATCATCAATCAAACTTTGGAAAATCTCCATACAAGGATGCATTCGTTGTAGGATGGAAGATAAGATCTAAGTAGGGGATGGCTTAGGCATAACCCTGCTATCCATTTCATGGCTAGATAAGACATTTGTTACTGCAATAGGTCATTGAACAATTGTCTCCTTGGGTTGCAAGTGCAAGCAGCTCATGTTTCCCTTGACCTTAAATCTCCAAGCTTTCTTCTTGGATGTTCGGTTCTTGGGATGGATTTTTGGGTGAAACCTATAACATTTGGCCTCCCAATGTCTAGTCAATTTGCAGCGTTGGAAATAGTTCCTCCATTGGTTGATTGGCCTTCTAGAGTGTCAATAATCACTAGCCTTATGATCCCTTTTCTTGCAACAAAAACAAATTATGCCATACATTTTTATTTTGTGATGATGCTTACCAGCTTGGTTGTTTAGTCCCCCAAGAAGTGAAGAAAATGAATCATCTCTTTGTTTCCCTCTTCCAAGCCTCTACAACCATATTTGAGTGGCATGTTGCACACTCCTTTTCCAGATGCCTTTTTCTCCAAGGGAATGGATTTTTTTTTATTCCTCTTGCCTTGACAAATGTGGTTTGAGATAAAAATTTGATTGATTCTTGTCCACTAAATCCTAGGACTTCATGCTTGGGCCTTTGTTGAGCTACAATGAGGATCAGAATCCCTTGGCCATCCTTTACTAGCCCTTGGCCATCATAGCCCACTTTCCTCATGAGCTTGGAACCAATGCCTCTTGTGTGCTTTTCAAAGTCACCAAAGGTCTCTTGAGAAAGGGTCTTAGAAGGTGAGTTTACCATGTTTGACATGGTCATGGTGCTAGCTTTGGCAATGGAAACAAAAGGGGATTGCTTGGTCTCTTGGAAATCCGCTTCTAGCTCCTTCAAGGTCTCTTCCTTCACTGCTAGGTCCTAGTATATTTGAGCAATGAATTTGGTGAACTTATCCTCTTGTCAATTATCTAGCTCAGTGAATTTCTCCCCTGACTGCAAGAGTTGCAATATACTCTTGTCTAAATATTCCCTCATGGAAATGAAGGAGTATTGGTGCTTAGCAAGCTCTTTTTCCACCACATCCGCTCTCTACCTATAATACCAACTTTCCTCTTGGATTTACCTATTGAAGTATCTCAACTCTTCCAGCTTCTCCCTCTTCAAGGATTTTCCCATGGTAGTTACTTCAAGGTATCCGATGAACCTACTCTGATACTTGTTACCCCCCATGACTAGGGGTAACTAAGCAGATCATGTCTCGAGGCTTGCAATGGAGAGAATGATCTATGTCGAGATGATGATGATAAAACATGTCCACAGACAGCAGCCCAACAGACCCCTTGATTTTCCTCCCAGCATAGATCAACCAAGGCTCGTCACATTCAAGCAACCCAGGGTATGGGGCATGGTAAGCCAGTGTCACCATGAGGTATGGTTAGTCATTTCTTTATGCAGAGTGTTGTGTTAATTTATTGGGCATGTGGACAAGGATCATTGGTTGAATTTGGATAGTGGATCACTTGCTTGAGAAATTGTCTTGGTTGCCTTGTTTTAGCTTGGTGGTCATCTTCTATGCCCTAGTCCCATGTTGTCACCACCCAAGAAAAAGGGATAATATTAGGGAGGGCTACCAAGGGTAATGTTCCACTCCCAACCATACTTAACACATTCCATCATAAAACCCCTTACATGTCCTAAACTTCGACTATGACCCATACTCTCGTGAGAAAGGGACCAACGACCTAGAGGTAGATTGCAGTTGTTGTAAAAGAATAAGAAACTAATCTTGAAAAGAAAGTGAACACAACGAATAAGGACCATCAAAATCCTATCCAACTTGAGCTCTACTTACTCAGTGCCCACCCCGGTCCCAAATTGAAAATGTTGAACCTTAAAACCTCATAAAAGGGGCTAGCAAATTATAAATAAATGAAAGCGAGGATTGGAAAGATGACTAAAAAGGGGTCTGGAAAAAATTGCACCTAATTAGTTGGTAACTCAAGAGCAAGCACACCCTCAACAAAAGCACTCATAGAGATGGACACCATAATCCATGAAGGAAAACCCAAACCATATCATCTTCACACTTACTCTTGATGGGTTTTTACTTTCCCTTGTCACTCTCGGGACCTATCCCTCTACTTGGGTCACTCGTTGTTTAGGTGGCATGCCTAATAGGGTCGGATGAAGGCCCTCCCATGCTTAAACTTGGTAACACTCACAAGGTCTTGGGATTGGGTGATACTTGAAGGGGATAGTGGGGTGAATTGTTTACATAGCTTCTATCGTAGGCATTAGCTTACTTTGCATAATTTAAGGACTAATGTGTCTTATGAACATTGGTTTATTTTGTCTTATATTATGTGTTGTTTTGAATTCCCCTAACATGGTTCTTTGATATATATCTTGGGTTGTACCCAAGATGTTGTGCCTTATTGCAAGACTCTGACATGTGTGATGAAGAGAAGTGAGTCATCCAGTGACTCAACATCCTCAAACAATAGCTCTCACATCCTTGGAACCTTATATGATGGACAGGTGGGATTGGTTTTGATCAGGCTAGTCATTAGGCCACATGCATATGTTGAAAGCCCACAACCTGCGTAGGGCACCCTGGAGCTTTTGTGAATACAGTACAGAGAACGTTTCCTTTGGAGGCACCTTAGCATCGCCTGAAGATGAGATTGCACCCCCTTTCACTAGGACATGGTCTTTGGAGGCCTATGATATCACCTTTCTAGCCTGGACACCATCCTTTGGAGGATAGGGTTTGGTGGATCCAATGGTTGCTTGATGTGGTATGGGTGAGGAAACACACCCCTGAGTAGTTGAGGCATGACATGTGGCCTTTGGAGGCCCAACGATTCACCTTTTAGGCATTATGTCACCCTCCTAGGGCATGACATCACCCTTCTAGGGTTTACTTCATGTATTTTTCATTTTTTGCACATTTTAGAGGCAAATCAAAGGGGTCTGCCCTCTTATATTTTAAATTTGTGGAAAATTTATGTTGGAAGGTCTCTTATAAATAAAATACCTTGCCATTTCATTTTGAGATAACTCATTCCTCTCACATGAGAGGATTTGAATTGAAATGTTCTCCTTATCTTGGAATATCTCTTTCTTCAGCTTATGCACCTTGCTTTAGAGGACAAGTTTTGGATGCATCTTACTGATTTTGGTGGAATTTTCTGCAAATTAGGGTTTATACTTGGTTAAGTCCTGGTGAAGTAAGTAAATCTGCAATTTCATTTTGTTGTGACATTTTTGAAGAATCTAAGAAGGGAAGAAAGAGCTACTGGATCCCAAGATTGTTTGCACTCTAGTAACTTCTTCTTGAAATCTAAGGCCCTAAGGTACTAGAACCTTAGATTTCAAGCCCTTGTTCTTAGACATTGTTATTATCATTCTCCAATTGCATGTGCCATTGTTGTTATAAGAGAATCACTAGTTTACTTGCTCCTATGAAGGAATTTGTTCAAACAAACTTTCAATTCGTATTCTCTAAGGCTTTCACTAACTTCTTCTAACTCTAGCTTAGCCTAATCTACTAACTTTATTGTTGTTGTTGCAAAGCAGTGCTACAACCATCTAATTTACTTAAGTTTGTTTCATACACTACTCTAACATTAGCTTAACTCACTTAAAAAATTCTTAGAATGGTTGGAATCTGATCTATTGGATTTATGCTAAGATTACATTGTAATTTCATGCAATTCTGATCTAATTTTCTTGTGGTTATTAAAAAACTCTATTGGTTTTTGTAGATTGGTATCTTGCTGCAATTTTGTACCAATTATCATATATTTTCATTGTCTACTATCTTTTGAGGCTTATATTGCATCTTGGTACTTGGAAATCACTATATATATATATATATATATATGTTGCAATTGTTCTAGTTCCAGGCAGGTACCCAAAACACTTCCTATTGCCTCAATTTCACATACGTAGACGTTTGACTTAGGTAAGCATGAAAGGGGGATATAGTCTTGGCTACATTAAATGTTATTTGATCCCTTGAAGTTATCGGGGATGCCTCCCCTGTGGTGGACCACATCCATCACTAAAAAGTGGAGATTTCCTACTAAGGTGACAATGGTGGTATATCCTGTAGTTACACAAGGTTTGAGTAGCTTGTCTTGGGCTTTGAACAAGTACAAACCATGTGATAACATTTTGGCGTCGTTGTTGAGGAGAATTGGGCCAGGTTTCCTCAATGACATATCTTTGGTGAGCTTATCCCAAAGCCCTTATCTTACAAGCTTACTTGGCGACTCCACTGAGGGTGATTCCCTCGCTTCCTTTGGTAATCCTAGAAGGATTATTTGGTGACTCCATTAATGACAACCCATACCGAACATCATTATTACATCCAAACATTTTATCCATGGATTCTCTGAGATGGGACTCAGGTGAAATTTTCAGACCCTTGGACATGAGTAAAATCCTAGGATACCCTCGACGGATGCTTCCTAATTACAAAATGAAATGGCTACCCATGTTTTCCGGTAATGGTGAAACTACCACCAAAGACCACATGAGTATTTTCTAGGCCTTCTTTCAACTTAATCCCATGGATGAAGACGTTGAAGATTTGGTGACGAAGCTTTTCTTAGCCACTCTTCATGGCGATGCTAGAATATGGTATGATGGCCTCCTTAGTGGAAGCATCAAGACCATGGAACAATTTGAAGAAGCCTTCATGAACAAATGGAGCACTAAAGAAGACCCCGATATGCTTTATGACATAAAAGAAGAAGAAACTTACGAAGAGGAGAAAGAATTGTCTCTTAACTCTATTGAAGATGAAAAATACTTGATTGATGAACAAGAGCCTGAAGATGTAGGTCATGCGGATGAAGTGTTGGTGTATGTTCCTCCATTTGATGAAGTCATCCAAGCTTCCATTCCTCTTGCACAAGAAGAAGAAAATGTGGTTAGTCATTTTCCTTTTTAGGTTTTTGATGATGCTCTGTTATATGATTCAGAAGGTGAAAAAATAGAGGAACCCTTGGATGTACTAGACACTTCATGCTACGATGAAGGTGATGATATGATTAACAACATTGATGAGTTTATATGTGCTGGGAGATGTAAATTGGATGTGATTGGTCATGATGGAGATCATATTTACAATATTGAAGGTCATCTTCACTTATTGCTATTATGAACACAATATATATAGAAATAGATATAATTAATAATAATTCAATATAATAATTAAACACATCATAAATCAAAAGTCATGTCTTATCTAAAGGATGTGTCTATTCATGAAAGGGAACCCCCTGTGAGGATATATAAATAGGCCCTCATTCTCATTGTATTCATCTCATATCATATGCATTATTCATATTATTCTTATCCTATATGGATTTCTGTGTACTATCCTATTTATATTGGATATTCTTTGTGTGAATGAACTTTGTTCATTTCATTTGGTATCAGAGCCCCTTCTTTGGCATTCCGTTGATTATCGGTTGTTGGCCAACAAATTTTTTTTTCGGAGTTTCTCTTAAGTCGAGGTCTTTGACCAACTCAAGCCTTTGGCCATATAAAAACTCAAAATTTAGTTGAAGATATTCCACTGCAAATTCAAAATACGTACTTAACTGGTTTCTAAATAAAAGGAAAAAATAAATAAAATCAAATTATAAAGTCAAACTATTAAATACAAAGGTGAAATCCTACCCAGGAGCGTAATACTTAGTTTACCCACAATTACCAAGAAGTTAGGAGGAGTAAAAGGTACATCTCCATAACTTTACAAGGAGTAAAAGTGAAATATATAAATTAAAGAAGTCAAAAAGGGAATACCAAACGAAACCTCACATCAAAGGTTGCGATCACTCATTAAAAAAAAAAATACTAAGTTTATTAAAAGGGCCCAAGAAAAGAGATAATATCAATATCTTATTTTAAAGGAAAAGATATTATTATTAAGAGAAAGTGTATTTGAGTGGGGTTGTTAAAAAAGAAAAAAAGATATTTCATAAAAGTTACCACAAAGTGTAAAAAGGTGACTTATTAAAATAAAAGGGAAAAAGTAAAAAGAGTATTTAAAGGTGCCCTTAAAAAAAAAAGAATTAAGATAAGTAATATATATAGTATATTACAAAAAGATTATTAAAAAAACAAGGTATAGCAAAAAGAATAAGAGAGAAACCATTAAAAGAAATTACAAGAAGTAATAGCAAGACAAAGGACCAATTACAAAAAAAAAAAGACCTCATACCTCGTACATCCAAATTAATAATCTTAAGGCCATATTCAAAGTTATAGAAAGTGCATAGCTTTATATATTATTTGTGGATAAAGGAGAAGTAAACCTGAGGTGATCTTTTTAAAAGGGTATTTGATTAAGGCACTATTAAATCACTTAATATAAAAGTACTTTTATAAAGTATAAAAAAAAAAGTTACTTAAAGTAGATATAAAGTATAAGTATAAAAAAAGGTGTAAAGGAAATATATATATATATATATATATATATATATATATATATATATATATATATATATATAAGTAATTGAATATCAAAATGATCAAGCATATGAATATATGCATCAATATTTTGTGGATTAACAACATAG
>ML781532.1:158745-173307 GCA_009831015.1 Picea engelmannii | reverse complement strand
AAATATATATATATATATATATATATATATATATATATATATATATATATATATATATATAATGGAATTTTGTGGTGAAAAATGATAAAATATAGACATGAACAACAAGATGGCGGAAAAGGATCACTAGCCAACAATAAATGTATTCAAACCAATGGTACATATTTATAGTACAATGGGTGATGCCACCTCATAGAGAGATTTTCTCTAGATCCTGAAATCATGTATGATGATTAGGCTAGGAAATCTTAACTAACTCATTAGTCATCACTTAGGATATATTACTAATATTCTAAATGAATAATACAAATATAGGTGACAATTAGACTTAGTGATTAGTTAAGGTAAGCCATAGGCTAACATAAACCCCCCTCAATCACAAGTTCGATCAATAATACCAGCAATGAAGCATAAACTGGTATCAATTCCAAGTTTTCATACTGAAACTCCTAAGTTGAGCCTCAATGAAGAACTTTCTGAAAAACTGTCATTTTGGATGTTGAATGGTTCATCTAAAATGAACTGGAAGAGAGCTGAGATATGGAAGTGAATAGTTGCAATATCTGAACATTCCCTGATTGCTTGACAATTCGATCATTTTTCCAAGTATTTGAGCTAGAATAATCTGATGTCTTCTGCTAATTGGTGAACATGTAGTATCACCACTCTACTATCAGTGTATCACTGAAGTGCTCTTTGAATCTGTGGTTTGGGATGACCACTAACCAATTTTAACACTTTTAGGTGTTCAACAACATCCCAATGTATCATGTGTATGATTCAATTGCAAGTCATTGAACCATAATTCTACCAAAGTCTGCCATCTACAGACAGCAGTTGCCCATCTAGCAAATTTCATTCCCATTTGGCAAATTTGTTGTCAAAACTTTCTATCTGACAACCATATTCAATTCCATCATCAATTCCCCCCTTTGTCAGCTAAAAGGAGAGACTAGAAGTGGTTTCACGAACCATCATCATTTGATTTTTGAACTCCCCCCCTTAAGGTACATAAGAGTTACATTATTTTACTCCCTCATTTAGGCTCAAGAGAGTACTAAACTTATTTCATTTGTATACAACACAAAGTGGGCATGCGGAAAAAACCACATGTTATCTCATCCCGTGAGGGCCATGCTCAAAAGCTATGCCATAAGGGGACCACTCATGTGAGGTACAAAAATGTTATGCGCTGCAAGATTGATATTTACTCGAGATTGAATTCTACAGTAAGACTTATATAATCGCTTGGTTGTTGATGACCACTGCCAAGGATCGATCCACTCATAGTGAATCTTCAATCTTGCAAGTTTCTTCAATGTTGAACATCTATCTGAAGAATGGTTATGTTTGCCACAATGATGGAAAATATGGAGATCAAAACATTGATTTTCCATTTGACCAACTCGATTACAATGTTGGCACTTCGCATTCTGATGTTGAACTAGAACAGGTGAAGGTGAATATTCTTGAAGGAATCCAGTACTTTGGAACTGGATTGGTTTGGAATAATCGGGAATATGAAAGGTAACTTCCTTGTCATATCCAAGTCCTGTTCAATTCTTGTTGTAGATGATTTCTTCCCAAGGTTTGGTGATGGGCTTGGAAAGAGTATTTTGAACTTGATTATGATGAACTTGAACAACTTCATCTTCATCTGCATCTGGAGTTGTCTTGTTGAGTTTCTCCGTCACTGATTATTGATCATCATCATCATCATTATAGAGAGGGTTGTTCTGAACAAAAACTAGTTCATAACACTTCACCGACTGTTGATTTTTTAGATCTATCAACTCATCATTTAGTAGTTGGGATTGTGCTTGAATAAGTCTAACTTTAGCTTGCGTCATTTGCAAACAAGTTATCATTGATTGAAGAGTTGCTTTGTTCAATATCACTATGTTGTCTTTAGTGGTGTTTATTAGAGTGTTCGGAAACTCTAATAATTCGAGACTTTGAGCCATTTCAAAACTCTAAAGGAGGTCTCCTTGTGCAGGTAGATCCTGATTACAATTTGACTCAAGGCTTTCTTGTAACTCGCTCACTTGAATTGTTCACTTGAACTTCACGCTCGCTTGATTTTGTTTCACGCTCACTTGCACTCGCTCACTTGAACTTTTCTTGCTTTCCTCCAAGAAGTTGAGGCCAAAAATGCACCTGAAAACTTGATGTTTACAATGATTTCAGTTTCAACCACTCAACCTATAGACTCAGTAATAAAATGACACAAGCAAGTTGTGGGTGTCGAGTTCAATCGAAAATGCACCTTATGACAAATTCAATTCAACTCAACTTGATTTCAAAAAGACAAGTAAACTTACAAAAGGACTATTTTCAAGTTACAATAAATCCTGATTCTAAAGTTGAATTACTCTTCAAATTTGAATGTGTTGTCGATGTTTTTGAGTCTAATTCTCCTTTGATTACGATCTTGACTTGTTCATTGCTTTAGTATTCTTTATCTATGCTTGATTTGCATTACTTTTTCTTGAATGCATGTGCATGAGTAACATTGTGCTTGAGCTTGCATGTGTTGCGTTAAATGATAAAATTGTAAATTTGTTTATGTCAAAACTAGATAGTAAACAATATAAGCCTCCATGAAAATTTCACCACGACACACTGCGCAAGGTGTACCTAAGATCCCCTTATTCAATTTCGGGTAGATCTAGAACACAAGCAAAAAGAATCTATTTTATTATGGATTCCCTTGTGATCACAATAGTGTGCCCAAATACAATGACAAGTTTGTGCCAAAATACAAAGAGAAGTCATCCTAATCTCTTTCTTGATATCACAAATTAAAAATCAATATTCTACAAACCTATGTTTTGGTCTCAAACCCAAACCACTCCAAAATGAAAGTAGATACACTTGTAGATAGTATCAAATCTTACACTTCAACAAAGCGTTGAAGCTTACCCTTATAACACATGGGGAATCGCTAGTGCGATCTCATGATTTGTTGTACAGAGAATGACCATGCATTATCTAGATTGTATATCGTGCATTTGGTTAAGTTAAAAACCAGCAATTGGCCCACGTCCCTTTAACAGATTCATGGATTCATGAGTATAGTCCATCCAACAAAACACCCAACAACAATTTTCAACGCATTCTCCATATCTCCAGTCAATCGAAGCATAGTTATACCTGTAGTGATGTAAAAGAACAACGGTTTTGGTTCACTTTTCACTCAGATGTGATTTCTATTAATGGCTTGACCATTTATGATCACTGACTATCGCTGGGGTTGTTCTCCATCACCATCGCTCCATCAAGAACATAAATTCAACTTTGAATGTACTATATATTCAACACAATACATTATTGAATCAACGAATTCCCATTACAATAAACTCAATACTCCTCACTTCAATCTTCAACAATGCTCGGACCTTTAATTGGAATCTAATTACAAAATACAGAGAAACTCAATCTGACTTCAACGCAAATTTATGGCAGGCTTTCGACAAATCAACTTCTCTAGTCGATACTCATCATCTCGCTTGGATCCAATAAATTTAAGGCGGAGAACACTCAGTTCCTAACAAAGGCTATCAAAACCCTTCTCAATAGCGTTTCAGTCCTCCATTATATTTCTGAGCAAGCATTATTGACTATGCACACAAAATAATTTTCTAAGGTAATCTCGACTTTGCAATTCTGAAATACATGAATATTTTCAGCCCCTATATTCTACCCAGAAATTTTCATATGTATTCAACCCTAAGACCAACTCTATCTCAACAGAATCAAGGGGATTGTGAATGGGTATGCAAAAACATCGAGGCACTACGTTCGTGAGTTCCCTACCCAGGCATATGGAAGGGTGTTCCCCATGATCGAACGGTACATAAAATAGTGAAACCCACAGACAGTCGAACAGAAGTCTTGGACTTGTACATCGGACGAGGTAAGCACGACATAGACACCAAACTTGGGATCAGTGGGAAATGGGAGACGATGGATTGTAAGAGCGCTATTAATAAACGACTGAATTGAGAGACGAGTCAGGGATTTCCCATGAGAATACATGTCGTTTACCTCGAATCCCACCACCACATTCTTGCTGATATTGGCCCCGGTCTGGTCACTGTAGAGCTCTCAACCTCTTCTTCTTCTCCCTCGGCGATTTGAAGGATTTCCAACTGGCAACTTAGACATATTCCTCTCACATGAAGCTTGCATTCCAGTTGTGCTTGGGGCATCTTCTGCTGAATGAATTGCATGCAATATCATTCAACTATGCGTGGGTATCTTCAGATGGGCGTGGGAATGGATGTGAGTAGATCCGTTATGTGTGGCGCTAATTTGGGAACTTGTTTCCTTTATTGCACTCTCGCTAGTGTACTGGATACCGTTGGCTATCGGGCTTAGAAACTTCTTTGCTATGCACATAATCTTGAAAGATATGCATTTAATAACCAACTATGGCGGTGGGCTATTGCTTTAACATGGATTGGTGCTTTAGATACATAATCAGATCACAAAAAAGCTTGCACAGATCTCTAATTTTCAGGAACGATCAACTGATCACTTAATGTTGAATGCAAATTCTTCGTTGCTCATAAACACAATGTATCAAAGAAAATTGCAGATCAATTGGAGACTATGTTGAAGGGTGAATGGATTGCATCACCCCGGAGCTGTTCGTGGTAGGGAGAAACCGGGCATCAAATATAGAAGGAGGAGATTGATTTGTGCAGTGTTCAACTCACATCTAGCCTTCACACTATCTGGTGCAATGAGTGTGGGCTCATTTTGCGTGGGTGTTCTGGGATCATTGGATCAACATTTTTGGTGACCGAACGAAGCCAGTGCATGCTCTTTCTGCAATTGGAGGAAAATGAACTAATTGAATCCCCTGGCAATTGTTAATTCAAAAATTGACAGCAATTAATTTCAAAAATACAATCTGTCAATTAGTTGCTCAGAAGCGATCTGCATACACTGAATCGGCTTAGCACCTTATATTTTGCAATTGTTGATTGCAAACAACGATCTGATATGACCTGGATTTGAATCTGCAAGTTGTGGTAAGCTGGGTGAGCTCATTTTCAACCAGTTCGTGTCTTTTCAGAAACCTGCGGGTGAGTGAAATCAGTCGCATGCAGAATCAAATCATATCAAGGACTATCATCATCCATGTTTTTGTAAATCTATAAATAGAATTACGAGTGTAGATTTGCTCCTCCAATGGAAATTTGAGACAAAAGAGACGTTGAAATTCACCCAGAAATCACAGGTTTTAGATGTATCCAGCTTGAAATGGCTAGAGGTACATAACTACGGTCCAATTTTGCTACACCCAACTGTAGAAGCAACAGCGTCATTGCATGCCCATTCACAGTTTTGTCGAATGTTGGTGAAGCTACACAGGGTTAAGCGTTGTTAAGCGCTGAGAAGAGGCACAGTTTGCAGAGTGAATGGATAGATCTGAGATTTGGAAAAAATTTGTCCAATCAATTGAGGGAGATCATGACCAGAGATAGCAAATTGTGTTGCCAATGATTTCATCATTTGGCATTGCACTGCCACTGTCCTTGATTAGTATATGAATCATACAACAACTACCACACCACACTTATGGCCTAAAACTAGAGAAGTTGTGTCGCTGGAACTGCCTCTCACTACTCCAAACATGTCAATTAATCACACACTTACAAAATATTGAATCTAATGCTAAACAAAGCCGATAGAGCCCGATTGAAGACTATTCAATGACATGATATTTAGATCTGAACCTTGATTGTTTCAGTTGTGCATGGGGCATCTCTCGCTGAGTGTGGGTGCCTCAAAAACGACCTATTGGGTTGTATTCTCTCGCATGCAGCCGGAAACAACAAAGATGGACAACAAAAAAGATATTTCCCAATACTACAGATCAGAGATACTTGGCAGTTTGCTAATGTGATTGATGTTGATTGTGAATAAATCTTTATGTTCCATACAAACTGTTAACGATCTCGTAATGCAGAGGACGAAGATCAGATCGTGCTTGAGAAGCTAGAATTGCTTTGACATGCCAAGAGTATCCATCATCCATCAACTCAGATTCTGAATCACTCATGGAAAACTACTATGAAGATATCAGGCCCTTAGAACTATAGGAGATCTGATACCAATTGATAAAATATAGACATGAACAACAAGATGGCCGAAAATGCTCACTAGCCCACACTAAATGTATTCAAACCAATGGTACATATTTATAGTACAATGGGTGATGCCACCTCATAGAGAGATTTGCTCTAGATCCTAAAATCATGCATGATTATTTGGCTAGGAAATCTTAACTAACTCTTTAGTCATCACTTGAGTATATATTACTAATATCTCAAATAAATAATACAAATATAGGTGACAATTAGACTTAGTGATTGGTTAATGTAAGTCATAGACTAACAAAAAACAAGGAAGATTCTTGCATACTTATAAAAAATATGTGTATTCTTTAATAAAAGTTAATGGGATCCCCTGGATGGCGTGTTAGTGCAGGCCACATGGCAGGAGGAGGAGGAGAGGACAGGCCAGTGCGGCAGTGGCCCATGTGCCAGGCTCGTGCCAAGACTCGCCACCTAAACCATGCATTTATTTGCTCTTACGTCGTCTGTTGCACTATTAACGTTGGTGCGCCCGACTCCCATTGATGTCTCCACCATGGCTTCCCTATTCGCAGGCGACTTTAATCCCCGCATGCGACCCAACCCTCTTATCCTTCAGCCGCCCAGACCTGGCTCACTCTAGTTTCCTTCCTTCATGGTGCTCACCACCTTCAGATTTCTCCAGGCTCTCCACGTCCATCCAGGACATTCTCTTCAGTTTTTCCTTCCCTGCAACCTCAGAATGTCGCGGCAAAGAGGGAGGCCAAGGAGAGGATCTCCATGGCATCCTCCTCGACCTCGTGTTTCTGTTTCTCCCTCTAGCTCACCCTCAACGCACTCCTCGCAACCTTTGCGGCCTGAGCTAGAACCTCTCGCCTCCTCCACCCCGCCTGCCTCCCGGTTCGAATGTTTGGTCATCACCGATAGCTCGTCGGGATCTCTCTCACGATTTCCCGCAGTTCCTCTAAATTCCCTAGCCAGCGGGCCTTCTGTTGCACTGGTAGCCTGCTCCTCCCGCCCACCCTTGGAGGTGCCACCCTTTCTTCGGAATGCCCAGCACATGAGGCACTCGTCCACCGACTTCATCCCTGACTCGCAACTGCAGGATAGTCTGGCCATCCTCTATGGGCTGGTTTTTGAGCTCCGACAAGGATTGAAGGACCTCCATTTTCGACTGCAGCTTTTGGATGGGAAAACTTTGACTCTCCTTCAAATTCTTTCCACCTTCCAGGAAGCTTTCCACTCCACTCCATAAGCCACGACAGCAACAGAGATGCCCCATGCAGAGGCTTTCGACAGGAATGAACAGGTGCAACAGCCAGAAGGTAGCGACTTGGTGCAGGTCGTGCACGCGGACACGGAGACTGCGACGGCTACGGGCATCCACGTGCACAATCCACCCAGAGTCACCCTGCCAGCTGACAACCTGGAAGGGGGCAACTTGGCTGCTGACATGCAAATGGAAGGGAAAGGGACACCCATCGAAGAGGAACCTTGGGACGCGGCCTACCAAGCCACCTGGCAAGGTTATTTGCCAAGTGTCTGACCCCTCTGGGGATCTGATCTTTTTACTAGTTTATTTTCTTAGTTGTAGCCTAGTCAGATTAGCTCTATTTATCTAAGACTGTCAGACTGTAAATTGCTAGACTTAGCTGGCTGGTTGAACTGGTTTCCCCTTTCTTGGGGCAGTTCGGTAACTATAGCATGGTTGTTTTCAAGCTTTTGTAACTCTGGTCTGGATTTTGAAGGCCCTTTATATATAAAATCTCTTACTTAAAAAAGAAAAAATTAAAGTTAATGGGATTATTCAAGGAAAGAATATCAACATCGTTATTTCCCCGACCGCTAGGAAAAATCACATTAATGTTGACCTGGAAAACCAATTGATGGTTTTAGAACCAAATATAATTGAAAATGACATGTGTCTTTCCGATGAGAAATATGACATTAAAAACCTACAACTGTATATTGGTGATTACAAATTCATAGCTCAATTCAATGTTGTATCAATATATCAAGACAGTGTTGATATAATTCTAGGGTCAACTTGGGTGGATACATTGGGTACTTTTATCTTCAACACAAGGAGAAAGTTTTTGACATTTTCTTATAAGAAGAAGAAAATCACATTGCAGGACATTACAATGAAGTCAGTTTCAAAAGCTCCATCATCAGAAGACCTGAAGGACGTGTCATAAGTGATCCTTCAAGATAACCATAAATCAATACAAAATTTGCAGGATCGACAGAAATAAAGTGACAAGAACATCATTGAAAAAGATGAAGACATTTCTCGCCTAAGAAATCATAATCAGAAACTACTTAAAAAAATCATGAAGTCAAAGGATACAAAACAATGTGTTTCGAAGTTGGAACAAGAAAATCAGGACCTCGGAAAGAAATTATCAGAAAAAGATAAAGAAACATCACATTTAAAGAACCTTAATCCAAGATTATTGGAAGAAATTAGAATGTTGAAAGAAGAAGAATCTGAGAAGGAAGACAAGAACAAAGTCGACAAATCAGATAAGGAAGAAAACTCATGCGTAAAGATTCATAATCAAAGTTTACTCACCCAGATTAAGAAGTTAAAGAGTGATAAGAAGTCACTACATATCAAGTTAGAGAAACTTATCAACAAGGAAGCATTGGTTGATAAAGAGACAATGATTGAACCTATGGAACTAGAAAAGCATTCAGATGTAAAACTCCCAATTGTGGATAAAGGAATTAATACAGACACAATCAACCTTACAACTCAAAAGGATACAAATCCAGCTGATGTAAACAGGTCTTCAAATGTCGAAGTAGAAACAAGCCAAGGGTATGAAGAAGACTCAATTCCAAAAGTTAATCAAGAAAAATCTACAAGTATACAAAGTAAAGATCAAGTTGCAAGGATTCCTTATCGACATCCTAATCACAAAAGTCGATACTTCAACCAATCAACGTATCAACAGAAACAAATGACCGATATTCCAAAGAATATTACTTCTACTACAAGTGATGCTCAAAGTAGAAGTTATCAAGGGAGTCAAAATACATCAATTTTTTCCCAAGAACCCTATAAACACTCAGTTCTGCAGAAGATCGAATTAGGTTGGGCAGACTCTTTTACAATTCGACAGTTTTGATCAGCGATTGGAAGATCATATCGTCTCAAGTCTTCAATGATCACTAACTCAAGAATGAATAATCAAGAGACAATAATTACAAGCCAGGACAAGAAATAAGTCTTCCATAAAGTATGCTTTGAGGACAAAGCATTTTTAAGGGGAAGGCAATGTTATGAACACAATATATATAGAAATAGATATAATTAAATATAATAATTAAACACATCATAAATCAAAAGTCATGTATTATGTAAAGGACGTGTCAATTCATGAAAGGGCACCCCCTGTGAGGATATATAAATGGGCCCTCATTCTCATTGTATTCATCTCATATCATATTCATTATTCATATTATTATTATCCTATATGGATTTATGTGTACTATCCTATTTATATTTGATATTATTTGTGTGGGAACTTTGTTCGTCTCAATTGCCTTTACAACAACCATATGTGATTGTGACTGATTCAGATATTCGGAAACATAAAGATGGCATGATCATTGATTTGTTCCATCCACTCAAAGATGACTTACTGCAGCATTCTCATAATGATTTATGGTCATACGTGAGGAGTTTGATGAATGTCCTTTTGAGCACTTGGATTTACTCTACGAAGAAAATTTCCAACCATTGTTGCGCTCCAATTTTGATGAGGGTGCGGACATGATTGGCCCATAGCAAAATTCTCATGATGAATCTTTCCAGCCTCCTTTTCCTTTGTCTCACTACATCACTGAGGATGTTGCCAAGAAACACGCTCCTTATCCCAGAAGGTCTCCGAGGAAAAGTTTTCTCTTAGAATTTAAGGGTAGGTTGAATGCTTTAAGAGTAAGTTTTATATCTCAATCTTCCAACCTTCCCCTGATAAGTTTTCAGTCATCCTCTAGATTATTGTTTATCCCTTCTCAGGTCTCGGGGAGTGATAAGATCCAGGGTAGTCATCCTTTCGAGTCTTTGAGCCAGCCTTATGAGTCTCTATCTTGCCACAATCCCATTCGAAGATGGATTGAACATTCTTGTGGGAGCATGACTTGGCATGATTTTGTCCCTCCCTCTCGCCTCCATGAGTTAGATTTTATGATTACCTATGATATACTGCATGCTCTAACTCATGTTTTTTTTTCTTGACTTGTCCTTGTTTTGGTTTATGATGAAGCACAGAGGTATATATTATGATACATTGTTAGGATGGTTTCATTGGTTATATGATTATACCTAGCATTTCCTACTAGCAGGTTAGTGTAGGTAGATTAGGGTAGGCATTTGCATCCAGCATTGCATTTGTACATATGTTACATCATCTTGCATATCACGATAGTATAGTTGCATACATACATGGTCTTTTCTTGCATATTTCTATGTTACATTTATATGTTAGAATAAAATGTCAGAAAATTTTATTTGCAACATTTTCTTTGGATAGTTAGCATTTTTCTCATATGAACAAGGGGTGATAGCACCACCCTAGATGCTCTGACGATTTGATTGAGTGTGTAGGCATAGTTCGTACTAGATATGTTGAGGTTCACATGCGCTCTATGATGAGCACATGTCCCCATGTAGGAGCTAGATGTTACCCCCCATGACTAGGGGTAACTAAGGAGATCATGTCTCGAGGCCCGCAATGGAGAACATGATCTATGCGAGATGATGATGATGATCAGCATGCCCACAAACAACAATCCAGTAGCCCCCCTTGATTTTCCTCACAACACAGATCAACCAAGGCTCGTCGCATTCAAGAAACCTGGGGTATGAGGCATGGTAAGCCAGCGTCACCATGAGGTATGGTTAGTCCTTTCTTCATGTAGAGCGTTGTCTTCATTTATTAGGCATGTGGGCAAGGATCATTAGTTGAAGTTGGATAGTGGATCACTTTCTTGAGAAATTGTCTCGGTTGCCTTGTTTCACCTTGGTGGTTAGCCTCTATGCCCTAGTCTTGTGTTGTCACCACCCATGGAAAAGGGGTAATATTGGGGGGCCTCCCAAGGGTAATGTTCCACTCCCAACCATACTTAATACCTTTTGTCATAAAACCCCTTACATGTCTTAAACTTCGGCTATGACCCATACTCTCATGAGAAAGGAGCTAACGGCCTAGAGGTAGATTGCAATTGTTGTAAAAGAATAACAAACTAATGTTGAAAATAAAGTGAACACAACAAATAAGGACCATCAAAAGCCGGTCCAATTTGAGCTCTACTTACTCAGTGCCCGCCCTGGTCACAAATTGCAAATGTTGAAGCTTAAAACCTCATAAAAGGGGCTAGAAAATTATAAATAAATGAAAACAGAGATTGGAAAGATGGATAAAAAGAGGTCTAGAAAAAATAGCACCTAAATAGTTGGTAACTCAAGAGAAAGTGCACCCTCAACAAAAGCGCTCATAGAGATGGACACCATAATCCATGAAGGAAACCCCAAACCATATCATCTTCACACTTACTCTTGATGGGTTTTTACTTTCCCTTGTCACTCTCAGGACCTATCCCTCTACTTGGGTCACTCATTGTTTAGGTGGCATGCCTAATAGGGTTGGATGAAGGTCCTCCCATGCTTAAACTTGGTAACCCTCACAAGGTCTTGGGCTTGGGTGATACTTGAAGGGGATACTAGGGTGAATTATTTACATGGATTCTATCTTAGGCATCAGCTTACTTTGCATGATTTAAGGACTAACATGTCTTATGAACATTTGTTTATTTTGTCTTATATTTTGTTTTGTTTTGAATGCCCCTAACATGGTTCTTTGAGGGACATCTTCGGTTGTGTCGAAGATGTTGTGACTTATTCTAGGACTCTGGCACGTGTGATGAAGAGCAGTGAGTCATCCAGTGACTCAAAATCCTCAGACAGTGGCTCTCACATCCTTGGAACCTTGGATGATGGACAAGTGGGCTTGTTTTTGAGTGGGTTAGTCATTATGCCACATGTATGGGCTAAAATCCCATAGGCTAGGTAAGGCACCCCAGAGATTTTTTGCATAGAGGATGGAGGACGTTCCCTTTGGAGGTGCCTTAGCATCACTTGAGGATGAGATTGCATCCCCTTGCACTAGGACGTGGCTTTTGGAGTCCTATGAGGTCACCTTTCTAGCCTTGACGTCATCCTTTAGAGGCTAGGGTTTGGTTGAGGCATAACAAGTGGCCTTTGGAGGCCCAACGATTCACCTTTGAGGAATTACATCAACCTCCTAGGGTATGATGTCACCCTTCTAGGGTTTACTTCATGTATTTTTCATTTTTTTGTACATTGTAGAGGCAAATCAAAGGGGTCGGCCCTATGATATTTTAAATTTGAAAAAAAAGTATTTTGCAAGGTCTCTTATAAATAAGAGACCTTGCTAGCCATTTCATTTTGAGATATATCATTCCTCTCACATGAGAGGATTTGGACTAAAATTTTTGTCTTATCTTGGAATATCTCTTTCTTGAGCTTATGCACCTTGCTTTGGAAGACAAGTTTTGGATGCATCTTGTTGATTTTGGTGGAATTTTCTGCAAATTAGGGTTTATGCTTGGTTAAATCTTGGTGAAGTAAGTAAAATATGCAATTTCATTTCATGTGTTGGATGTGTATGGTAAATTTTACTTGTTCATATTGAATATATATTGCTTGTCTAAACCCTAAGAGAGGAGCATAAGGTGCTTCCTCCTCTCTCTAGATTATTTCACCCATTAGTTTGCAAGAAAATCCTACCTAGGTTAAACTCCTAAAGTCCTAAAAGTGATAGCACTTTAGGAGTTTGATTCTAGACACTTGTTGTGACATTTTTGAAGAATCTAAAAAGGGAAGAAAGAGCTACTAGAGCCCAAGAGTGTTTTCACTCTAGTAACTTCTTCTTGAAATCTAAGGCCCTAAGGTACTAACACCTTAGATTTCAAACCCTTTATCTTAGACATTGCTATCATCATTCTCCAATTGCATGTGCCATTGTTGTTATAAGAGTCTTCATAGCCTTTAAAAGGCACTAGTTTACTTGCTCCTGTGAAGGAATTTGTAAACTCTCAATTCTTATTCTCTAAGGCTTTCACTAACTTCTTCTAACTCTAGCTTAGCCTAATCTACTAACTTTATTGTTGTTGTTGCAAAACACTACTACAACCATCTAATTTAATTAATTTTGTTGCATACACTAGTCTAACATTAGCTTAACTCACTCAGAAATTTCTTGGAATAGTTGGAATCTGATCTATTGGATTTATGCTAAGATTACACTATAATTTCATGCAATTCTAATATAATTTTCTTATGGTTGTTACAAAACTCTATTGGTTGTTGTAGATTGTTATCTTGCTGCAATTTTGTACCAGCTATCATATATTTTCATTGTCTATTGTCTTTTGAGGCTTATATTGCATCTTGGTACTTGGAAATCACTATATATATGTTGTAATTGTTCTTGTTCCAGGCAAGTACCCAAAACACTTTCTATTGCCTCAATTTCACAGACGTGGACATTTGACTTAGGTAACCAAGAGAAGGGGCTATATGCTTGGCTACATTACTTGTTATTTGATCCCTTGAGGTTACTGGGGATGCCTCCCCTGTGGTGGACCTCATCCATCACTAAAAAGTGGGGATTTCCTACTGTAACAACCCAAATATGATTAATTTTATCATATTTTTTAGTTTAAATTTACTCTAGCCCTGGGAGTGACTAGAGTGTGAATGATCAAATGAAAGCAAGGAGAGTAGGGTTTCATTCATTTTCTTTCGAGAATGAGAAGGGGGCACGTGGGCCTCATGCGAGGTCCCACGACTGCAAATCCATCACCATTTTCAAACATCATCCAAGTGTCTGAGCCCACCGATCACCCAAGCTCAAGGATCAAGAGCACCAAGGGAGAGCTAGAGGAGCCATTGCACAACACCTTAATTATTATTATTTATATATTGCTAATTATTTAGTTTTAATTGATTTTTTGTATTATTATTTATTATCATTATTTTATATTTATTTTATTTATTTATTGTAATTTACCATTTTCTTCTCTTAGAAAAGAAAAAAAAAAAAGTGTATTATAATATAAGTTAATAGTACAAAATAATATATACTTTAAATAACGCAAACCTTTCAACAAAGTCGAATGAAATTTAACAATAAAAAAAAATATTAATAATCAAACTCCATTACCTTTACTCATGAAGACAGAAAGGTTAAAACTGATTAGTTCAAATTTTCATGTATTTACATTTAATCTCCTAAGTCCTTTCTATTAAAACACACGACAAACTTGGATGTATACTTTCCATTTTTTTTTCTATATTGTTCGTGTTATGGCTTAATTCATATATATCATTAGTTGGATAGGAAATAAATTAATTTATATATAA
>ML781532.1:144328-158525 GCA_009831015.1 Picea engelmannii | reverse complement strand
GTGTTTATCGTATAATAAGGATTTTGATGGAGGAAGAATTGGATGCACACCAAAGGTGTAAGATAGAGTAATTAGCGAGTGTGTTATAGGGCTAGCATAGCTAGCAAGGTAAGAAAGTTAGTAGCTTACCCCGATGAAGTTACCAAGCTTAGAGGCTTTCGACCCCCAACCTTTAGCCACTTACCCTAAAGAGAGTAACGTCTGTTTACAGACAAGTAAAAAAAAAACTTACGCCTAACCCTATGTTTCCAAGTATAAATTGAGCAAATGTTGAATGCCTTAAACTCTTCCCCGATAAGCATTTGGTTTGATGCATATTTAGTTATCAAGATGGTTAGGACTCGGGGAAATCGAGGTCGAGGGGCATCGTCGCAAGGACCACCAACGTCAGCATTGCCACCACCATCGCCTGAATTAGATCTCATTTTGCGCTCATTGGAGGCTATTAATGAGACACTAAAGGGACACCAGTTAGCTGATGTCGAAGTGGAACCCCCACCATCTGGAGTGGGTAACCCCAAAGCGTTGAGGGACTCAGAGGGAGGGCCTCCACTAGGGGACATCACTAGAAAACTACAGAAGATCAAACTCCCAGAGTTTGTTGGGGGTTGTGCAAGTGAACGTGCAGAGGCATGGTTGGAAGGAATGACACGATGTTTCGCCTTAAGGGACTATGCTTCCACATCTAAGGTGAAGAGAGAAATATTTCAATTGAGGGACAATGCCTTGAACTGGTGGGGTAATCTAGAGGGATAGTTGCACCTTACCCCAGACACCATCTCATGGGAGATTTTTGAGGAAAGGTTCTGGAGGAAATATTTGTCGGATTACTACGAGGAACAACAGGTAGGAGCATTTCATGCTCTATTTTAGGGAAACAGGACTGTGGAAGAGTACGAGATCAGGTTCATGGAGTTGGTAAAATATGTCTCGTACATGGATACCGATCAACGACAGGTAGAACATTTTGTGTATGGGTTAAACCTTAATATAAGGGCCATGGTATGGATGTCGAAACCGTTGTCAGTAGCTGAAGCAATTGAAAATGCATGTTACACGGAGGAACATATGAGCTTAAATTGAAGTATGAGATCAACCTTTCCACAGCATCTTGGATTCGTGGGGAAGGCCCCTGGGACCTTCTCTGGGGGAGGAAGCTCCAGGACACCTCCTTATGGCAATAGAGTCACACCTAGAGAAGTTGCTACAGGTATTTCAATGGCAGTGAGTGCAACATCCCACTCATTGCCAACGACGCAGACAGGTCCACGAATTTCTTAGGGAGCATCAAGTAGGGGCAGGGGATCCAAGGGAAGGAACTCATTTCAGAGACCATAATAGGGCAGTGCGCAGGTTCCATCTCATGTTACTTGTTGGGGGTGTGGAGGACCCCATTACCAGCGTGACTGCCAAGAGTCACAAACAGGATTTGTGCATAGAGAAGGAAAGGCCCCGATGGGAAGAGCGATTGGTAACCACCAGATTTATGAAGTAGTTAATAATCGCCAGGAAGAACATCAATCCACAGTGGTGGAGTCGTTGGGTATGCTAAATCATGTCAAAGTTAAAATCTTATTTGATTGGGGTGCTACATATAGTTTCATTTCACCTTGTGCATTAGAAAAGTGTGGGTTGGCAACCTACGAGCACGATGAATTTAAGCAAGTCGATATGGCTTCGAGGGGAAAAAAAGCGGTAGGACCTAGCGTTGATAATTGTCTATTCGACCTGAGAGTGTGTACTACTAGGTTGAAGGTATATGTCACTGCTCTCGGGACGTATGACCTAATCACCAGAATGGATTGGTTAGAATCCCATCGTGCTATGGTTGATTGTTTCACAAAAAGGTTGCTTTGTATTGACGATGAAGGAAGGTCAGTAGAGATCCATGGTGTACGGAGGAAAGTGTCTCTATGCTTTATCTTGACCATGAAGGTTAAACGTTTCATAAGGCAAGGTTGTCGATTGTATGTAGTAGAAGCAATGAATGAATTGAAAGTACCCTCCATGGATCAGTATCCAGTATTGTTGAAGTTTAAGGATGTTTTTCTAAAAGAGTTTCCAGGGTTACCTCCTGAGAGGGAGCTTGATTTTACCATTGAGATCAAACCTGGTGCGGAGCCAATTTCCAAGACTCTGTATAGGATGACAGCGTCGGAACTTTGTAAGTTGCAGATGCAGTTGAAGGAACTACTTGACTTGGGGATAATAAGGCCTAGTCTCTCACCTTGGGGTGCACCAGTAATTTTTGTCAAGAAGAAGGATGGTTCCTTACGACTGTGTATAGATTACAGGGACTTGAACCGTGCTATAGTGAAAAATAGGTACCCAATGCCACGGAGAGATGATCTCTTTGATCAGATGAAAGGAGTAGCAGTGTTCTCAAAAATTGATCTACGATTAGGGTATCACCAGTTAAGGATTAAGGAAGGTGATATTCCTAAAACTTCATTTTGAAATCGATTTGGGCATTACTAGTTTGTCCTAGTACATTTTGGTTTGACCAATGCGCCAACAGTATTCATGAGCCTCATGAATGGTGTATTCTGAAAGTACTTAGACCTCTTTGCACAGGTCTTTTTGGATGATATCCTCATTTATTCCAAGAATGAAAGAGAACATGAGGAGCACTTGCGAGTGGTGTTGTCGTGCCTTATAGAGAACAAATTGTAAGGAAAATTTTCGAAGTGTTCTCTCTTCCAAAAATAAATTCACTATTTAGGTCATATCATTTCTAGTGAAGGAATCTCTGTGGACCCAGAAAAGGTAAAGGTCATTATGAATGACCAATGTTGAAAAATGCTCATGAGGTAAGAAGCTTCATGGGTCTAGCGGGTTATTATCGGAGGTTTGTGGAAGGGTTCTCTAAAAAAATGAAACCCATCACCACTTCGTAGCGCAAGGGGGTCAGGTATGAATGGACATAAGAGTGTGATATTGCATTCATCGAGCTTAAGACGTTACTAACTAGTGAACCAACTCTACAAGTGTTGGATATGGAAAAAGACTTCACAGTCTGTAAGGATTGGGGGTCGTGCTAATGCAGGATGGAGGAGTGATAACATATGCGTCAAGGAAGTTGAAGTAACATGAGGATATTTACGCTACTCATGATTTAGAGTTGGCAGTTGTAATGCTAGCTCTGAAACTTTGGAGGCATTATCTAGTGGGGCAAAACTTTGAGCTCAAAATGGACCATGAAATCTTAAAGAATCTCTTCACTCAAAGGGATCTCAATGCCAGGCAAAGGCGATGGAGTGAGTTTATGAGTGAGTACAATTTTGGAATTCCGTACATCAAAGGAAAGGAGAATGTGGTCGCGGATGCCTTGAGAAGGAGACTACGTGTCTTCTCCTTGGTACCCTTAAAAGTTAATCTGACGAAGCGTTTGTTGGGGCAACTTCTTGGATATAGTTGGTATTTAAAAGTTACTTCAACCCTCCAGAGTGGAAGGCAATTAGATCCAAAGTATGAAGGATATAGCTTGGAAGCAGATGGATTATTAAGATATCAAGGAAGGATGTACATCCCTGAAGGTGGGGATATTCGAAGCATCATACTCAAGGAAGCCCATAGATCACTTTATTGTGCACATCCGGGTGTGAAGAAAATGTACACAGACATGAAGAAGATTTTCTTCTGGGTAGGCATGAAGCGTGATGTAGTCCATTTCGTCGCCAAGTGCCTAGAGTGTCAACAAGTGAAAGCTGACCACCACCACCCGGCAGGTCTCCTACAACTGCATGATGTTCCTATGTCCAAATGGGAAGTCATTTCTATGGATTTTGTTGTGGGATTGTCGCTCACATCGCATAGACACAATGCCATTCTTGTGATAATTGATAAGTTGACCAAGAGTGCTCATTTTATTTCGGTTAGAGACACTTACAATGTCACTGATGTGGCACGTGTGTTTATAAGTGAGGTCATTCATTTGCACGGGCTACCCAAGAAGATCATTTCAGATAGGGACTCTCAATTCACTTCTAGGTTTTGGACAAGTTTGTAGTCAACGTTGGGAACTTAGTTGAACTTGAGCACAGCTTATCATCCTGAAACAGATGGGAAAACCGAGAGATTAAATCAGGTTATGGAAGACATGCTTAGGATGTATGTTATGGATAATCAAATCCATTGGGAGAAGTACTTACCTTTGGTAGAGTTCGCCTACAATAACAATTTCCATAGCTCCATTGGAATGCCACCCTACGAAGCTCTGTATGGAAGGCCATGTCGAACACTGTTAAGTTGGGAAAGGTTAGAAGACCAAGTGATAGTTGGGCCAGAATTGATTCAAGAGATGGAGGAACAAGTGATTCAGATTAGGCAGCGACTAAAGGAAGCACAAGATAGACAGAAAAGTTATGTTGATGCACATAGGATTGACAGAATTTATAAAGTGGGAGATCAAGTTTTCATTCGTATCAGACCTAATAAGAGTACCATTCAGTTCGAGAAGGGGAAAAATTTGTCACCTCGATTTATAGGACCGTTCAAAATCCAAGAGAGAATTGGACCCGTTGCCTATCGTCTCATACTGCCACCCCACTTGCATAAAACTCATAATGTTTTTCATGTATCTGTTCTACGTCATTATGTTGTTGACGAATCTCATAAACTGAATTGGAAGGAATTGCAGGTATTGGACGCGAGAACCCTCACGGTAGAACCGTTACGCATATTAGACCGTAGGGTCCGACATCTCAGGAACCATCTGGTAGAACAAGTTAAGGTCCAGTGGGACAAGTATAACTTGGGATCTGCTACTTGGGAGGATGTCGAGACCTTACGACGAGATCATCCCTCACTTTTTTGACCACCTCAGGAATATGCCTCTCGAAGATTGGGTGTATGTAATGCCACCTTTTGACTTAGACATCTATAATTACCTAAGGCCTAATCACCTTTATTTTCTATTCACTGTGAAACTATTAATGAGACACTTAAACTTTTAAGACGTATGAACCTATGTGAATGTCAATTCTATGAATGTTTAACGTTATTTGAATGATGATGGATATTATGTAATCTATTATGTGAATATCAATTCTATGAATGGTTAACGTTATTTGAATGATGATGGATATTTTGCAATCTATTATGTGAATGTCAATTCTATGAATGTTTAACATTACTTGAATTATGATGGATATTATGCAATCTATTCTAACTTGAAAATTTTGAAATTCAAAGTTGTTGGTACGTGGATACCGAATTGAGATTATGGTTAAATGCATTTACATGATGATAATGCATAGATATCTATGAGTTTGTGTTATAGACCAATCTCCAGGTCAATAGGCTATGAAATAGCTAGAGAATAATGATGATAAAAGGTTAATGTCGTGAACACCGACTGAGAACCAATATGGTATGATATGTGGACCAGTGCAGGTTTTTCAGGTGGTGAGACTGCCTAAAACTGAATATACGATGACAAAATTCTCAGCAACATAATGCCACTGTATATTCCATGGTAGGGTGTGGACCCTAGTCCTATTAGGAGGGGTGGAGGCATTTCCCACCATGTATCCTCTAAAACCTTGAGTCATGGGAGGACGGTGTTAGCTCATGCTCCCCTTGACGTGTGATGATGACTGTCAGTTGCCTGTTGGGGAAGCTTGGTCAAGAGAGTTGACACTTCCGCCTACAGGTTCTATTTGGAGTTAGGTCAATATAGTTGATGCTCCAAGATAGTCCAGCAGAGGAAGGATAGGGATGGAAGATGGAAGTAAGTTAGGGAGGAAGGATGACTAGAAGTAGTTGAGAGTGTGTGGGAATTCGCCTTATAGAAAAAAAAATGATTTCCTTCTTTTGAAAAAAAAATATATGTATATATGTATGTTTATATTTACTTAACTAAACTACAATTATCTAAGTGAATGTTGTTTGTGTTGAATTATTGTAATTGAGGAATTTTGTGAACATTTTAAATAGTTTACTATCTTTTATGAAATGAATAGTCTTGTTGATTGGAGTGTACGCATACAAGAATTACTTAGGTGTGATAATTATTTTCATTAGTACATGTACGAGTCCTGTATGTGCTAGCTACACATGTATGCCTTGCACATGTACACTAGTATGTATAAGTGTTTTAAATTGATAATGTTGATTATTTGATGTGGATGTATGAATCGTGTGTCATTACCCTTGTATTGTAAATTACTCTAACTTTGGGATGAAGTTTCTTTAAGGGTGGGTGTATGTAATTTAGTTTAAATTTAATTCATTATTAAAATATATTAACTGAGTCTTTTATTATTTTATTATTAAAAGGTGGGTGAAGTAATTAATGGGGGGATAAGGTTGTTGGGGAATTAATGGGGGGATAAGGTTGTTGGGGAAATTAATGAGGGGGATTTGAGAGAGGAGGATAAGGAAGAATGGGGGGCTTGGAAGAAGTATCTCATTTTTTGTTTGAGGATTTCTGAATTTCTGAATTTCTGAAAGATAGAGGAAGAGGAGGAAATTGAAAGAATTGTTTTGGGGAAATCTCACAAGGCACTGTTGTTGCTGGGAATTTTGGGCTCGGGGGCCAGGAAACCACAAGGATTCCCGGAGCTAGGGAGCCAGAGAGGTTGTTCCTAGTTGGCTGGGAGGGAAATATTCATCTTGGGTAGTTGGGCATGATCATCAACAACTAGTAAAGGGGCTAAATTGACTAAGCTACAGGTTGAGGTAGATACTTTATGCATTTTACTAGTGATTTGTTGTCATTATATTGTTGTTGATTATTATGTTGTTAGTATGATGTTATGTTGTTAGTATGATGTTGTTATTAGCTTGTTGTTGATTATCATGTTGTTGTCAATTATTATGTTGTGAAGAAAATCAAGAAAGGAAAACAAAGAACTAAAAATTGAAATTAAGGTCTTACACCTACTAAGGTGACAGTGGTAGGATATCATGTAGTTACGCAAGATTTGAGCAACTTGTCTTAGGCTTTGAAAAAGTACAAACTGTGTGATAACAATGCCATATGATCTGTAAACAATAGGCCTATGGCTTGTCTATCTCACTAACATAGATGCTTCTTCAATTATTGTTTGTGTAATTTGAATTCACTACCTCTTCCACAACTTCCATAGCCCCTTTAATGGCTTACATAGCCTTTCTCTACATTATGATACAACCACTACGAGTTCCAACTCTAAGGGAAATTAATCATCATGCTACAACACACTTTGAACAACAAAATATCTCACTCTACACTCCAACTCTAAGTTAGGAAAACACTTTGCCACAGAAGTGAAAAAACGTATTTATTGATTGTGCTTTGAAAAGAAGAGTTGTCATGAGTGTAAAAACGGATTTAGAGATTGCAGGATGGAAACAATTGACGACTAAGTGAGTGGAGGCATCCAGGAAATGAATAAAATGCCCAAGGGGATGTAAATTTGTCCATGCAGTAGATAAAATTCCCAGGGGTCTGTAAATTCATCCAAGCATAGGATAAAACACCCAGGGTCTGTAAATTCTCCCAAGTAGAGGATAAAACACCCAGCGGTCTGTAAATTTGTCCAAGCAGTAAACAAAACACCCAGGCAGTGGATAAAAAACCCAATAAAAAAAAGTTAGCCATGGATAGGTGCTACAAGCTTATAACACACTTCAACAGAGTATGCATATATTATTGTAACTGATAACCAAAATACCCAAAGCACAAATTGCAGTAACTCGTATATTTCAACAATTAAATGGGATTTTTATTATGCTCGAGAGAAAATTACAAAGGGGTGAGATATACATAGAGTCCATGTATTGTTAATCATAGACAATAAAATAAAATTGCATATGGCCATGGCTCAACACCTTCACTCAACATGGATAGGCTCATTAGCTCCTCCAACCACTCAACTTCAAGCAGGTTTCTCTCTTCGAGCTCTCGTTTCTGCTACTATCCTCCATTTTTTCCTTGCATCTCCCTATTGATGTCCTTCTTCACTACAACCTTCATTTTAAATGGGCTACCTTGTTAAGTTTTGAGCTATTAATAGGTTTCTTTTCAATTTACTAGATAACAATAGCATAGGTAGGATCGTTGAGAGAAACACAATCACAAGATACACAACATTTATCCTGGGAAACCCTCATGGGGGAGAAAACCCAACAAAAACTTCCTTAATATAGATAGCCAAGACAATAAACCAAAACACTAGAGAATATCCAACATTGAGCAATGTGTGTCTCTCTTCCTTCTTCTCCCAACTGTAGCTACCAAACTTGCACACTTGATGAGTGAATGAGTGAGTGAGATAATGAGGCATTGGCTTCCTTTATTTATACAAACTGGCAGGTGCTGGAAAGGTGTCTCTTCATTGGGCATGGCCGACTTGTCTTCTTAGTGGTTAAAACCATTTTAATTAGACCTGGGGTCCGACTTCTTAATTTGTATAATACAATTAGGGTTTGACCAATTCGCAAAAGGGGATTTGGTCAATTACAATGCCCGACATGATCAATCCACAAAATGGGATTGATCTAATGAATACTGACTCAATAAATAAATAGAATACTCTTTGCAGTTACAATATTTCAACACTCCCCCTTAACAAGAAGGGTATTCTACAACATCATCAGGAGAGAGAGAGGCAAGCAACATCAACAGCATCTAGAACACTGACTGACATATCTATAAATCATCAGAAGTTTTTCTCATCATCACCATTCACGACATGGATCTGGAGTAGCATCATCATCCTCACCAGCATGAGGCTAAAGTAACATCATCATCATCTTTAGCGTGAGACTAAAGTAACATCATCATATTCTTTATCATGAGGCTAAAGTAATATCATCAACATCTTTAGCATGAGGCTAAAGTAACATCATCATCATCTTCGAAATAAAATCTGAAATAACATCATCATCGTCATCTTCAGCAAGAAGTTGAAGTGGAATCATCATCATCATCTTCAGCAAGACGTTGAAGTGGCATCATCATCATCTGCATCAACATGGATTAGTATAACATGAATACATCATCATCATCAATAACAACACAAGGTTGATACAACATCAACAACAACAGTATCACAACACGAAGGCTGGAGCATCATCAACATCAGCACTAGGCTAGAAATCTTCAGCACGAAGTTGGCATCTCAACAACATCAACATGAAGCTGGAAATCTTCATCACAAAGATGGAAATCTTCAGCACTAGGCTGGCATCACAACAACATCAGCACGAAGCTAGAAATATTCAACACTAAGATGGCATCACAACAACATTAGCACAAAGCTGGAAATCTTCAACACTAGGCTGGCATCACAACAACATCAGAATGAAGCTGGAAATCTTCAGCACGAAGTTGGCATCACAACAACATCTGCACGAAGATGGAAATCTTTAGCACTAGGATAGCATCACAACAACATCAACACAAAGCTGGAAATATTCAACACTAGGCTGGCATCACAACACTACTCCCCCTTTCGAGGGAGGTCCTTTCGGACTACACCAAGCTTGTCTCAAAAGTGATTAAACTTTACACGAGACAAAAGCTTGATCAACACATCAACAACCTGTTCATCTGTGCCAACATAATGGATCTTTATGGCTCCTCTCTGCGCCTATCACGAATGAAGTGATACCGGATCTCTATGTGCTTCGAATCATCATGGAACACATCATCTTTATACAACTCTGGTTATCATATAGGATCACGGTGGCTTCCATCTCTAGATCAAATAGATCTATCAACAACATCTGAGGCCATATGGCTTCACAACTGGCAGAACATGCAACAATGTATTATGCTTTTGTCGTGCTGGGAGAAATGTTGGATTTCTCCCTACTCTTCCATGAATTCATGGATGACCCCATACTGAAACAACATCCTGAAGTGCTCTTTCTATCAGAAACACTTCCAGCTCAATCTGAATTAGTATATCCATACAATTTGAAGTCATGATCTCTAGTATAGCAGAGACTAAAATCCAGCGTACACTTAAGGTATCTCATCACATGTTTTTCATCATCAAGGTGAACACGTCTGGGTTCTACCAGATACTAACTCAAGGAAAAACATATATCTGGCATGGTATTCATCAGATACATCACCGAACCAATAATCTTCTTGTATAGAGTAGCACCAAACAATTCTGACGAGGCATCTACCAGGAGCTTCAACTTCGTTTCCATGGGTGTGTACATGGATTTACATTCCAACATGTCAAACCTTTTCATTATTTCAACTGCATACTTCCCTTGGTTAAGGAAGATCTTCTTTGGGCTCTGCCAAACTTCGAGACCTAGGAAATAGTGCATCAGGCCTAGTTCTTTCATCTCAAATTCTGCAGTGAGCTTCTTCTTACAATTTGTGATGAGATTTTCTTCATCTTGCCAAGAATACATCATCTACATATAGTAGCAACATCTTTGGCTCATCATTCATAACCTTGAGGTAAAGGTTAGAATTAGCTTTACTTTTGGTAAATCCCAAGCTCCTCAGGAAACAGTCAATTATACCATATCAAGTGTTACAAGGGAAAAACTCTCTATGGCCTAGGGTAAACCACAACAGACAAGTATGACTGCAGAAATCAACTCAATTCCAACATGTGCTATATAAACTAATGTGCAATACGAGGAAAAATCCTACCTCGATCCAATTGTTTGATGGCGTTCCATCGTTGAGCACTTTGACCCAAAGCTTTACACCTACAAGAAGTTCTCAACAAACAAGCGAAGCAAGTATATAATGACAATATATAAAATGGGTTAGCACATCAAATAGCACAATCCATTAATAAACATTACAAACATGCCCATGGATAATAATCATATATTTGCAAGATATCGATAGGACGGGAAAGGAGTATTTCTATTAATAATTGATCAACAGAAGTATCAACATTACAGACTTCTGTGTCGGCGTGGTTTGAAACCAAGAAACCAAGTTCCTTCCAACTGGGTCTCCACCACTTCAATCCTCCACCAAAGGCAATCTCATAGGAAAGAGGCAATGAGGTCCTCTCAACAATAAGGGAAGAGCTTGGGGGCTAAACACTGTGTTCAGACTTGAGGGACAAAGGGATGCAAACTCAATATGAAGTAATTTCTCCAGAGTAACTTTGCTCTCAAATTTGAATGTTTTCTCCTATTTTTCCATAGCTTGAAATTGTTCTTTTATAGCCTCCAGAATTCAACTGAAGGGCCGAGTCGGAACGTTTCCAATATATGGAAGGCCAAAGATCAGAGATCTTCTGTCGTGACATGGAAACTCAACCTCATTTTGTATTTTCGGCCACAAATCCCGATATACGCGAGCTATAGTGGAGCAGCAAGCATATACGCATCTTGCAAAGTAGTTAGGGAGCGTATATGTGGAAAAATATATATTTTTAGCTCTGAATTCATCAAAAAGGGATGATAAGTCTGCATAGGGAAATAGAAAAAAGGCCCTATGTGCAAGATATTCATGGTGAGGTAAATCTTGCTATAACAGATGCCCCCTAATGTGTGAGATCAGAGGAGTCTCTTCTATGGTCGAAATACATTATAAATAACCCAGAAGTGGAGTGGTAGAGAACCAGCTGGACGAACTCAATTGCTCATTACATTATGTACTGACTTTGCATACATGGCTGTCAATAATACAATGCAGGTCCATGTGGAAAATATACCAAACAAGTGTTCATGGCCATGAATAGGCAAATATAAATGCGGTTATATGCCAAGAGTTGTCATAGTCATGAACAAGGCCCAGTGAAACTAGTCTCAAAAATCAATCTGAAGATATCTGTGTACCATGGAGTACAATCTGATCTCCTATGATCACTGAAGTCAAATAGGTATTGGCCCAATGAAATGGAAGAAACAGCTCAGGAAAGCTACGGCCACAAAGTGATGTCTTCAAGTCTTCAATACAATCTGCCAATGGTGCAAGTCTACATCATGTGAATAAATGAGTTGAGGTCGAACACGATGAGACATCATTTGATTACCGTTCATTGAGGTATACCGTTAACAAACGTGAGACAGCCTACCAATGATGAAAGTAGGTATCAAGGCACCGAGTACATCTCTACAAATGTGAATAAAGGAGCTGGTGTCGAACACTTGAGAGATCCATTGATCAGGAGACATTGATGTATTCTCATTTGTCAACGGCAAGAGAGCCTACCACTAATGATTGAAAGCCTCAAGGTAGTCATAAAACTCTAGGTCTCGTATCCAGAATATATGAGTTGAAGTCGATGGAAAGAGACCCGCTGAAAGGAGAGAATTAAGGCATCTCTCGTCAGTCAGCACGAGGAACAAAGCAGGAGCTTCATGATTTGGTGGAGATCGGACGAAGAACATGTTCACGAACCAACGACCTTGTGCATCTTTCATGTGTGCCAAATGCAAGAAGGACACGAAAAAGACCCTCTGAATAGCAGCCAATGATGAAAACTACTGACAAAGGCGAGGAAACCACCAATAAGGCTAATGGCATCCAAGACACTGGATGAATCCCAATGTGTGAATAGATGTCTTGTCGTCGAACACAAGGGAAACTACCCAGTCAATGACCCATGATGAAATGTCAATTGTTGGGTTCAAGGTGACCTACCAATGATGAAAGTAGGGCCAGGGTGCATCATAAGACCAAAGTATCATGTGATTCTGAGACAAACTGAGGGTATGGACGACATGCAAAGTCAAGTTTTCTAAGGAGTGGCTGACACGGGTTGATAGACTTCCTTTGAACAAGAGCGTGAGACATATGGTGGACTCTGGTAGCATAGACTTAATGATGTGACAACTAGATGCAGGAGGCATCCATAATGTTCTCTATAGTGACTGGAAGATTAACCAGTCGGTAGAGAAAATTATGTAACGAGATCAGCTTCCTAAGGCCATGATAAACCCAAAATTATGATGACGCAAGGACTTAATAACTTTATGCTTTGTTCAAAGGTGACACGACTGCTGCCAATTACAATATAGTACTCCCTTCTCGCCCGTCTTTTTTTGTTTTTTCATAACAAATGAATGCCATGATACAGTGGAGGGAACGAGTGTCGCAAGTAAGCAAAACTAGTTCCAACAGTGGAACGTACCTATGCTCAATGCAAGGAAATGCATGTGGGAGATGGACACTCGGGGTGATGTTCCCTCTAGGCTTTAGGGTGTCAAATTGCGAAGGATAAAAACAAGGCTCTGCTTGGTTGAGGATGCAAAATGCTTAGGCAACAGTTTATAACGCAAAGCGAGAACCGGCTAAAGGCTCAATACTGCAAGTGAGGGCATGAAATGCAATCACAACTTAACGCCAAAAAATGTCCTTTTTTATATATTTTAGTCTACTTGGTGTGAAAAAGGGGTAAACTTGTGCCAAATAGACGTCTTTTCAAATCCAATTTACGAGTGTGAAAAAGACGAGTTCACTCAGCAATCTTTTCGATTTTTGATAGCGAGTCGGAAAAGAGCTTAACTAGGACTCATGATCTTTCAAATCCAATTTTAACGAGTGTGAAAGGGACAAATCACTCGGCGATCTTTTCAATTTTTAATAACGAGTCGGAAAAGATCTCAACTAAGACTCGTTAGGGAGATGCTAGGCGGTAAGTCACGGGGGAGGCCAAGGCTCCCGTGCGGACCTTCTATGGAATGTCAATATCTTGGGAAGAACTGACACAAGCTCGGGAAGACCCAAAGTTCTCCAAGTCGGGGAGGGAAAAGTGCTAATGGAGGGTATCATCTCCGTGGTATATCCGATAATGTCTCTTCCTAGAAAAGACATAGGCAGAGGCATTGGATACCTCACAAGACCATCCCAATCAAAGGTAACCTCGTCAAGACTTGGAGGGAGAGAACTCAGGAAGAGTAAAACTCTCTCTTCTTCATAAGGTGAAGTACTAGAAATGCTAAGGACATGGCATAGAAGGTATAGAAATAGAACCAGAGGATCGACCAACAATTGCATTGGCACGACTGCTTCCTTAGACTTGTCACTCTTCAAGAGAAGAGTGGGGTCGATCGAAGATTGCATCAATACGACCACTTGCTTAACCATTGGTTGAATAGGATGTGAGACAACAAGGTCAAGAGGCGCATCACCCCAAAAAACAGGAGTGTTTTTGGTCGAAGATTGCATCAACACAACCGTTGGTTGAACAAGATGCGAGACAACAAGTGTTTATGGATAAATTCGTGAGTGCGGACACAGACCAATCTCCCCAAGATCCACCTGGATCTGGAA
>ML781532.1:107372-131233 GCA_009831015.1 Picea engelmannii | reverse complement strand
AAACTGCTTGAAAACTGTAAATACATCAGCCTTACTCTTTAACATATAGATCCACACCTTCCTAGAGAAATCATCTATAAAAGTTACAAAATATGATGATCCTCCATATGAAATAGTAGGGGATGGTCCCCAAACATCAAAATAGATATAATCAAGGATTCATTCACTAGTGTGTCTTTCGGTTTTAAATCTATGCCTATTATGTTTTCCATAAATACAGTGCTTGCAGAAATCTAACTTTAAAGACTTTAGACTAGGAAGTAACTTGCAATCAGTTAATATCTTTAATCCTTGTTCACTCATATGACCCAACCGTTGATGCCACAGTCGAACAGAATCACTGTCATTCTCAAATACCGTTGTCGCATGATATGATTCAGTCCTCCCTTCTAACAGAAACAGGTTACCAACCTTCTTTGCTTTCATAACCAGTAGAATTCCTTTGTAGACCTTCATAACTCCACCTTGAACAATAGTCTTGTAACCTCTTGTGTCTAAGACTCCCAGATAGATTATGTTATTCCTAAGCTCATGTACATGTCTCACATCAGTTAGTATTTTAACAGTTCCATCAAACATCTTAATTCGAATGCTACCAATTCCCACAACTTTAGATGAAATATCATTTCCCATGTAAACTACTCCATCATCTATAGACTGGTAAGTAATAAACCAGTGTCTATGAAGACACATGTGGTTTGAAGCACCAGAATCTAATAACCATTGTTGATCATGACGTGAACCAATACTAATTGATAAAACTTCATCAACCATACATGAACCTGTGGGTTAAACCTGTTTCAGTTGCGTTTGTTTCCTTCGTCTCTTTTGGAGGGTCTTCTTTGGAGGTTGTTGTCGCTTCCAACAGTCCTTCTTCAAGTGTCCAGATTTGCCACAAAACCAACACTTAATATTTCTTTTTCTGCCCTTCGACTTTGATCGAGAGAAATCCCTCTGACCCTGTCCTCCTTCTTTTGGTCTGCCTCTGATCACCAATGCCTCAGATGTAGAGGCTCCTAAATTGGATTTATTCCTTGTTTCCTCGGACAGTAAAGCTCCAACAATAATATCAAACTCAATACTTTCTATTGAACTGAAACTAATAGAGGTAACAAAATGATCCCATGACTTGGGCAAAGAACACAACAATGTAATCGCCTTATCTTCAGATTCGAATTTCACTCACATGCTATCCAATTGGACTAGAAGAGTATTGAAAGTATTTAAATGATCAACTATTTTCGTACCTTCCTTCATGCACAAGCTGTACAATTGTCTTTTCAGAAAAATCCTGTTTGTCAAGGATTTTGTCATGTACAGGCTTTCCAACTTCATCCATAAACCGGTTGCTGTCTTCTCCGAGACAATATTGAACAGAACATCGTCGACCAAACACAGGCATATGGCACTCAGTGCTCTCGCATCCATCTCATCCCAGTCTTCGTCTGTTATGGACGCAGGCTACTTTGTTTTTCCCAAAAGCGTCTTCACCATGCCTTGTTGCACGAGCAGATCGTGCATCTTAACCTTCCAAATCTCGAAATTGTGCTTTCCATTAAACTTATCAACAACGTTACTTGTAATAACCAAGGCCCTTTCAAAAAATATGTGGAAAAATAATGGTTTGATCTTACCACAGTTTTATAAAAAGATTTAATAAAAAACCCTTTTAACTCCACCTTTTATTAAAAAGAAATTTAAAATTCACCTTTAAAAAAAAAAAATGGCCCCCACCTTAGTCCTCCACCCTTTTCATATTATATTTTAAATCCAAATGTAATAAACCTTTAACATACTCGACTTGACTCGACTTGCCCACGATTTTAAAAAATGGAATTCTTCATACCTTTAATAAAGAAAAGTCAACCTTCATCGATTCAAAAAAATCCATACACGAATAAAAAAAAATTGTTTGAAAAAGCCGCCGCACCTGGCCTGCGGAAATTTTGAAAGTTTCTGCACCTCCCGACACATCCAGACTGCAGAAATTCCCGTGGAGCCACCGCACCTCCCGACGCATCCAGACTGCAGAAATTTCGAAAATTTACGTGCGTGCCGTCGTGACCTTCCAGAGGGGAGACTTGCGGAAATTTGGAGATTGATGCGTTTTCGACTGCCTTTTCCTCAAACCCGCTCTGATACCATTTGTTATATTTGCAAATGTGGAAACACAAATATTACATAAGACATTTAATAATAATGTAGACAAGAAATACAGCGATTTACGTGGTTCATCTAAACGTTGGGCTACGTCCATCAAGCATAGGTATATTTTTTTTTATTCAGATCAAGGAGATTACAGCAGGCTCACTCACCTCACACACTGATTACACAATTTCCTCAATTCCCCTTTATACCTCTACGGGCTTACATCAATAATGAACAGAATTAAATTAGTTACATAACTAATTCTAAACTTGTGCGTTCATACCAAATTGGCTAATTTGGTTAAACAAACTACCACAAAAAAAACTCCACTAAATCTATTCATATCTACTAAATCTGAGAAATTCGTTGGCATATTCAACAGAAGTGATTTGAACTTGGCTATATAAATCATTTTAATTCAAAATGAAGCTCGAGAACTTAGAAAATTTGGTTTTTTCAAAGCTAAAAAATGTTTGCTAAACTATATAATATGCACAAAATCATTAAAATTGAAAATGTAAAAAACTACTTACAAAATCAAAGAAAAAGTTGATTCGAAATGGATCTTAACTAATGAATGGGTGTAGGACTTAGTACCTACAATGCTAACTCAGTAATTTATGAAGGTTAACAACTATGTAAATCAATGCAATGTAAAAAATGAATGACAGACAAAAAAAAAAAAAGGAAAATAGAGACTTTAATGAAATAGGAAAAATAGAATAGGAGAGAAAGTTGAGGAATGGGAAATGAAAGATCATAGTTGTTGCCCTTTCTCTTACCCCATCTCTCCTTATTTCTTTCATGGTTTTCATTTTTAATGGTATTTTTGCTAACTAAGAGAGGAAGATGAAAAGACAGCCAAGAGTTGCATTGTACCAGAAATTGTTGACATGAAATACATTTAGCCCCATTTGAAATCAATTTTTCCATTTGGGTTTCCAAGATAAATTCTGAGTTGTTATGTGTGAATGTATTCATTGTTATGTGATTTTATCTATCTTTGTGATGAAATGGAATTGCTCTATAGTTTAATGGTTGCCTATGTGATGTTTAGCAAGGAGGAATTTTTAGGTTGTTTTCCATGGATACAGTCCCCATAAGCCAATAAACCAACCAAACAACTATTTAATCACTGACGTACATCCATCCATTTTGAAGATGAGAAATCAATGGCTCTTATTCCAGAGTTGTTGCAAATGTGTAGGGAGTTGCTAATTTCAGTTTTTATGGTTGTTGGGAGAATTTTCTCACTCTTCCATACTGTATTTTCATTCCCTGAATTGAATTTATCTTTCCTGAGCTAAATTTATCTTGCCTAGGTCGAATTAGCACTAACCGGGGTCGATTTAACTTACCTTCATTATAATTTCACTTACCTGGGCTTGTTCAGTTAGATAATAATGACTCATTAGGGATTCCTAGAGTTTAGGAATTAGGTTGGGGTAGCTGGAGGAGGTTGAGATATTCTCTCAACCTCTCCCTACAAAAGTGCAATAAGTTGGATCTCACTCCAACTACATATGTACCAAGTAATACAATCTATTGTTTTGTGTGTGTTAATCATGTGCACTCCAATTTCCAAGTTGGTATCAGAGCAGGCTCAGCCCTGACTCTCTCACGAGAGGGGCTGTGATCATGCAATCTAGACAATGTTAATCTTCTGTAAATAGATTAGCGTAGAGTTGTTTGCCTACCGCTTGGTCGAGGATTTGCAGGATTTGCAGCATTGAGGTATCGCCGCCGGTTGATCTACGCACACAAGGATTGATGCGTTTATTGAATCGCTGCTGAACTCTGTTCACTGAAAATGCACGAGTAAGCTGCTATAGAAAAAGAAGATACCTGTTGATCGTTGTGGAGAAGTCGTCCGTCCTGCTGTGCAAATCGATGTGGAAAGGAGATCCGTTCAATCAGCCGTGAGAAACGTTGCCTTCATCTGTGCAAAGATTGATGTGTGTGGATCGATTTTGCTGCCCAACTATTGAGGGGAAACGGTGAAGGAAGTTCCAAAATTGAGATCTGCCTGCTAGAGAATCGCCGCTGACTTGAGATATCGCTGAAAATCGCCATTTAATCTGCCAGAAAATTGAAACGGAGCATTTGTTTCTTGAATCCCAGCATCTGCGTGTGTTTCTTGTTCCTTGAAAATTGAAACGGTGCACCAGTATCTGCAAGAAGAGCTGTCAAGATAAAGGAGGCCGCTACCATTCAGTTTTTGCTGATGGATCTCTATTTGCTGACGGATCCTTACAGACGGATCTGATCTCGATCATGGAAATTGTGGGAGTCTTGAGCAATTGGTGAAAGCGTGGGACATTAAATTGAAGATGCCTGTCATTTGTTGCTGAAATTTGTATCATCGCTGCGAAAGGGGATTACGAATCTGGTAAGGTGCAAATGCATAGTGCAAATATAATTGAATGCAGCTTACAAGTTGGGAACTTGGGAATGTTGCTGAAAGTAGGAGTAGCTTCCATTTCCTTAAAGACTGTAACCACCAGTGCCATTGTTGTGAAGTGCCAATGTGAAAGGAAGTCACACCAATCGCTGCGATTGTGCTGCAGAAACGAGGTGCTCGTGTAAATTTTTCATTGCCCAGAAAGGAGGTGTTGTTATGGACAAATGTTGGTCACTATGAAGCACATCCGTGGATGGATCTCTGTGTGAAATTTGTAGTTTTATTTGGTGTGCAGTTCAGAGACTCAGTTTCAAGTCATCGTTGGTTGGTGCATTGAGTAGAGCTGTAGGATATATTTTCCAGATTTGTGTGAAATTAGTTGTTTTGTTTGGTGTGTTTTGTAAATCAAATAATACCAAATATTGAACACAGAGATGTAATTCAAGCCTGTAGTTTTTGAGTTTTTCAGTGCCACAAGAACATGTTACTAGTTTGAATATGTATACAATTCTGTTAAAAGATGGTGATTCTTGTTGTATTTCAGTGCTCTAAGATCATTGAGTCTGTGTATAAAGGTCACCTTGTAAGATCAATTACTGAATCTTTTTCAGTATCGAGACTATTCTTCGGGGTAGTTTAGAATCTTTGATCCTACAAATGTTACAAAGATGGTTGGAAGCAGTTTTATTTATGCTGGATGAATTGGTAGCTCGAAAATGATGGAGAGAAAGAGTCTATGAAGTTCAGAGATGGGTGTAACTGCGTATGAGGATCAGTCAGACAGTTTATGTTGTAACCTTTTGTTATGTTGTGTAATGTAGTCATTAAGGGGGGCAGTTAGATAATAATGACTCATTAGGGATTCCTAGAGTTTAGGGATTAGGTTGGGGGTAGCTGGAGGAGGTTGAGATATTCTCTCAACCTCTCCCTACAAAAGTGGAATAAGTTGGATCTCACTCCAACTACATATGTACCTATTGTATCTCTGTTTATGTGAGCAAGTAATACAATCTATTGTTTTGTGTGTGTTAATCATGTGCACTCCAATTTCCAAGTTGTTCCTCTTCCACGGAGCCATGCGCTCCTTCTCTTTGAGTCAAATTGGTTTTGTTGGGACGTTTTCCAATTGCCTAGGATGTTTTCCCACTTGAGTCAAATTGGTTTTGTTGGGACGTTTTCCAATTGCCTAGGATGTTTTCCCACTTGCCTGGGATGTTTTCCAAATGCCTGCAACATTTTTCAATTGTTGGGACATTCTCCCTCTTGCATGGTGTTGTTCCTCGTTCTTCAGTTGTTTGGGGTATTTTCCCTCTTGCATGGTGTTGTTCCTCAGACTGTTCCTGGCTAAGGAACAGAGCCAACGCACCCTGTGGAGGAAAATATTCTCCCCGCTTTTGGCCTCAAGCTGGCTCATAGGCCAGAGGCGTAACCCTCAAACTGTCACAAATATAATTGTTCAGAGTCACGTCAAGAACAGCTCCTTCATACAAATTTCAATGCCAGATTCCAGTGATTGTGGGGTTTAATGATGTTGGAGGAAATGTTGGTGCAAACTAGAAATAGCAACTCAATTCTAATTCTCCAGACCAGGGCCTTCCCATTGAGCACTTTTATCCAACATTGCAAATATATTAAAAATTTTGATGAAAGATGCAGAAGAAAATTATCATACCAGTGGAAATGGCATGGCACTCCTTGGCATTGAGGAATGACAAAATATTAGAAATGCTAATGAATGTGACAGTCCTTAGTAAACACATATTCCTTAGTAAACACATATTGACAATATTCAGATGAATTTCACAGTCCAACAGCAGCTATAAAGATTGAATAACCTTGATTTCTAACCATGACCTCTTTATTACTAACACACAGTAATAAATATTGTACTCATTGCATGCAAAGTGTTTAAAGACAAATACCCAACTCAGAAGTTTTAAAATCATTCAATACAAGACACAGAAATAACACGTATTTGCACTGAGCTATAGTTTGACATAATATTTAAAGGCAGCTATAAAGATAACACTGAGAACAGGTCTGCACTATTCATCTTTACGCTGAAACAAAATCACACAAAGTTTACAGCCACTTAGCAGAAAAGATTTGCAAAATGTTCACTCTTACCCAACATAATTTAAAATTCCATACCCAAATGTTTCCCTTTTACAAAGAAAAGATGAATGCCTTTGGCTTCTTCCAGCTGACCTTGGAGAACCAGCCCAGAAACCATTCAGAGAAAAGGGTCTTTCTTTCCTCAACTTTCATATTTGTCCATATGGGGCAATTTACCAAAATTATGAAAAACTGTTTTAAACCTAAAATGAAATTCACTATCATATTGGGATAATTCATTTGCAGAATCTGTTGTATCAGGCATCCACTGAGCAATATCATCATCTCTTCTGCAGCCTCGAGCAAAGTATCCTTATCCACATCTATAGCATGTCTTTACATTGTCCTTTCTTCCTTCTCAAGGTTTTCTTTTTGTGCTTTTGGCCACTTGTCATCATATCTACTACAAGGCAATAGCAAGTTTTCGTCCGAGGTTAACATCTTCATTCTCCATGAATTTAATGCATGTGAACCATGCATTTATTATGGCTCTGGTATACAAGTCTTTCGTCTTGATCTCCCATACTTTCCACTGAATATTTCCTGCAATATATCATTTTAGTGGGGGTTTCTATTATGGAAATTTTGAGCCAATCCAACTAACTTCATCCAGGAGACCAGAGGCTATGATACCCTCTGCAGTTTCCTTTCTCGTGTATACAGATTCACATGGATTTCCATATTTATTGATGAGAGCGATCCAAGTACAAATGCATTGATAGGTATTTTTCCTCTGCAGGGCTATCTGGTACCGGAGAGAAAAACACAACAGAAGCCGAAGGTGAATCTGCTCCGCATGCAACATATTCATCATTTGAGTGCAAAGATTTGATAGTGTTATCAGAATCTGTCCTTCCAATAGATCTACTCGTCAACATGTGACCAGAATCACCGAAATTTCTATGCAATTTTCGCTACATATTGGCAAAATCGTCATCCATTTTAGAACTCCAACCTAGGACCTGAAATGATCTTCTATGGTAGAAAGGGTCGTTCTTTTGTGACCTTGAACCTTCAAAATCAGAATCCAAACTTATAATTGTGTCTATCATGGACTTTTGCACAACCTGGGGATAAAAAACTTTAGAATTTGTACTCTTGCTTTCACGAACATATAAGTTTGGTCGAATGATATGTTTTACAAGAGGCATTTTCTTTATGAACAATTCTCCAACCCAGAGGACATAAGCTCCCATATATATCGGTTTGAAGAAGCCATAAACTGAATAAACCACCATGTGATGTTTATTGCAACTGGAAATAAAACCATACATCCGCTCATGATTTTTTTTAAATCTAACGCTGAATGGCAGCATAAAAAAACCTGCGACTTGACTGGTAGGAATTGGGAGAATTGGAAGAATTCTTGGCAGGATCTTTATCATCGTCTCCTATGGGAATCAGCATTTCCCAGACATACTTCAACTTCAATCTGAGAGAACAACTTTATTAAGTTGAAGAGCTCGAGTGCCTGATCAACAAAAACATTCCGTGCAAAAACTGCAATCATAGCATTCCACTAGATGGCATCTCACTGAGGCCTTTCGCCAAACAATTCGCGTGTCTGGAGCTTGTGGGTTATAATAAATCTTTTACTCTCACAGGAATGTTGCGCTCTCTTGTAGGCCGCATGGATTGTGGATGAAAAACTCTGCATATAGCTCGTTGCTTGTCTAGCTTTATCTAAACGATGCCAAATTCTAAAATCGCGAGCCAAGGATCACCGAAAACCGCCTTTGTTGACGCAAACGCTCATTCAGGGATCAATCGCGCTCTTCCAAACAAAGCAGCTTTCGAACCTTTGCTCCTTCATAGCGCTCGGCGCACTCAAATCCTGATGGATTAACAAGACTGATTAAGTTTGCAGGGTTCTCCCCATTTGGAATGCCAACGAAAACGTGGCCACAAAGTCTATCACACCACGTGCTATACCGAACCCTCCATGCGTCCATTGAACCAACGCTGTCACTAATTTTGTCACTAATTTCGGAGGATGAATTTGTTCGAATTTTATTTGAATCTCGCCTTCCGATACCACCATACAATTTTTGTTTACCTTTACCAAAATCTCGGCATATGGGATAAATAATTCTTCATATAAAACTTTGGCTTAATGTTTCCCCCCCATTTTTAAAAGAAAGCAATTACAATAATAATAAAATATGCACTATCAGGCAGTTTAATTCAGGGAAAGGGAGGTATTGGTTCCGATCCAAGTGATCCAGAGAGTTAGTCACGGCCAGGTATGGTGAAGGGTGCTTTTATATAGTTTTCTAGGGCTATATATAGTCGAAGATTATATGGGTAGGGGTATGGTTTGCAAGGTTAAAACGGTTCAGAGTTATAATAGTACTCGGGTGGCTCATTTGAAGTTGAAAGGCATTCAAGATAATAGTTATGGGTTGTATACTTATAGCCCAATTTAACATAGGCAGTTTTTTATGAGCATGATAAATGGATAGGTTCTAGGTATAAAGTATAGAGGCGTAGCTTAGTTCTTTAACTTTAAATATCAATTCGACAAAAATTGATATAGAACTTGATGGGTATAAAAATAGAGATGTGTAATAGTAGGGATCAAGACAAGTTTTAGAGACATGATCAAATTCTAGGAGCAATTTTTGGGGCTATGACAACAATTTTTTTGGGTTACAACACATGGGTCGATTTCTAATTTCTTGGGGAACTTTATACACAGTTGCGATGATTCCTCACTACCTAGGCGACTCTATACACAATTAGGATGATTTCTCACTATCTAGGTGACTCTATACTCAATCGAGCCAATTTCTCATTGTTTGAACTGTCATTTTCTTGCGTGGGTGAATACATTTCTTTGTTGGTTGACTAAATTACTTTGTTGAACCTCTTGTTGAGAGAAATTTGGTGGATACCTATAAGATATTCTTGTGAATGTGATGCACCTAAGATAGAGATCCATTCTAAAGGAGATTGAACAAAAGTTATTTTCCATTGGTCGTATTGTGAAGGTCATTGTTGGTTTATTAGTATTGCATGAAGGTGTTGAGGATGTTTACATAATTTTATTTTAATGTGCATTGGACATAAAAATAAATAAATAAATAACTTTCTTAATTTATGCATTATATTATGCTTGTAGCATATTATATTCTTACTGGCAAAGGATTCAACAAATTGCTTTGTTTTCTTTTGGTGTTGCATTAGTTCGGTATATGATATATTTGCTCAACTGTCAGTTTGGCATTCTTAATATCTTTAACCTACTTACTCTCTATGAGACTTCAATATAAAGTGGTCTTTTAGTGGTGGCAAGAGATTGGTTAAGCAAAATTAAACCAGTATATGGAACTCATGAGATGCTTCTTCAAAAGATGGGTATGTTTTTATAATTCCATGTAAGTTAAGACTTTGTAAGAAGTGGCTAGAAAAGAACAATTAGAACATCACAGTTTGTAGCTTATGGAACTCGTTCTTTCATCTCCTTTGAGTATATGTACTTTGGGTCTTTGAGACTACATCATATTTAGTGCCCACATTTGGTGTTCTAGGCTGGCGCTATATCGACATTGTTCAATGCTTGGTAGTTTTCACTTATGGAATTCGTAATTATCTTACAAACTTGTGACTAGGGAGGTTTGAAGATGTCTATTAGAGAATAGTATGGCAAGTTAATAGCATCACTTAGCATTTCAATGAGCTCAAAATCCCTGGAGATCAATTGTGAGAATAGAGCTACACACCTAACATTGATTGGCATATTGAGACCTAAGGTTTATTTGTCATTACATTATTATTTGGTTTCTTGTGTGCAGGTTACATAAGTGAAGAATATTTCAACCAACCGATCCAGAGCATGGATTGCACATAGAACAAACCTTGTAGTGTGTTACCACCTAAACTAGCACCCTTGTGAAAAGTCCCAACACATGTGCTAACGCGGGGTAATAAGATGGGAAATGCACCATTGTCACCTTAGTACAATTTCCCTGATCCAGATTATTTTCGGCACAAAATGAGAGCGGAGATATAATAAAGAAATGCACAAAGATATCGCAGATATTCAATAATATAACAGAAATGTATCAGAGATGCAACCATAAACACAAATATACAGCAATACACGATTTCTATTAATGAAAGAAATGTATAGAGATTGTAAAAATACAGAGTGAAAGACTCGCAAGAATGGTGGCAACTTATCTCTAAGAAGAGATGTGATGGCTACTCGCATTCGTAAGAAGATGATTACAATGAGGCTCTGAAGGCATTTTTACAATAAATAGGAATGCCAAAAACCCTAGACATCCAAAAACCTAACCCTAGGAGATGAAACGCCAAAAGTCATGTGGGCCCCGTTTGGGTAAGTTAGTACATTAACTTCCTGGGGTCGTAACTTTTGCAAATGATCTTCATTTTAGGCATATGATAGCCCGTTGGAAAGGTATCGTAGAGGAGATTCATTTTGGGGGCTCAATCATGCCTTCAGCAATCATTGAGTTGGGTCAATCCCCAAAAAAACTTTATTTAGGCCCTCAAAATGGCCCTGGAAGTTAAAAACTGCTAAAAATAGTAAATTGCCAAAATTGTCAGAAAAATGTTTTGAGCCAGTCGGAAAAGGTGGGTGGCCATCGATATCCACCTGGATCAATCCTCCCTCCTTAGGAAGCAATGGTCTCCATTGCGTTGAGTTCCCTGGGGAGAGGGAAAAGCGTTTGTTGAATCTGCATCTTGGTGAGTTGCTTGCCTTGTTGGAGACGTCGTGCTGCTCAGTTTGTGGAAGTCTGTCACGAACCTGTCGAGGTTGAGGTTGTTCAACAAGTCGGGCTACATGAGAGGACGGTGTGCAAAATGAATCTTCGTGCTTTGCTGCAGCCTTGTCCACCTGCTTCTGTTGGATAGAAGGTGCTTGGGGTGAGGCTGTAGCGGTTCCATTGTCCTTATGTTCCCCTTTTGAATAGATTGTGAAGAAACTGAATTTTGCAATATGAGATACTACCTTGCGGCACTTTTTAGGTGGAACAATAGTCAAAACTACCTCTGGTATTCTGTAAAGATTACCCCTCAAAATAACAATGACACTACGGGGCCGAGACTCATAAACAGTATGGCATCTCCACATATATGGTTGGCCCAAGAGAACATCACAGACATCCATTGGGGCAACATCACATAATACCTCATCCTTGAAGGGTTGGATGTCGTATGATAATCGACATTGTTGGCTGACACGTAGATCTCATCCTTGGCGAAGCCACCCGATGTTGTATGGCTACGGGTGTGGTGTTGCCGACAATCCCAACTGTTTGATGACCTCTACTGAGATGAGGTTCTTCTGGCTTCCGCTATCAACAATAAAATGCAACGGGGTCCCCTTCACCCACATCTATGAATTGAAAAGGCACTCCCCCTCTTCAGGATCTGTTGGTTCTTCTGGTTGAATTATTGCAGTCACGACAATAGCAGTAGGGTCTGCGTCAATGATCTGTCATTTACCAGTATTTTCAGAATCAGATTATAAATCAGGGTTCGGCTCCTTGTCTTTGATCTCAGCCACCAATGATTGTTTTGAGTGACATTCATCGATGTTGTCCTTCTTTGCACCATAGAAATCGCACCATTTTCCGGTGTCCTTCTTTGCCTTCTCGTGACCCTTCTTTTCCTGTGGCTTGGACTGGTTTTCGGGAGACTGTTTGTTAGGGTTGTCTTTATCAAACTTTGGTTGTTGCGGATTTTCAGACCCAAACTCCCGTTTGTTCTGGTGCTTAAATTTCTGCTCGATTTTAACACCATATTGATAAGCAGCACCGAGTGATGAGATGTCCAGAAAATCCATTTCAGTTTGGATGTATCTATGTAGAGCCCCACGGTATTTCAGAACCAAATGTCGTTCGGAGTCTTTGATACCCAGCTTGGTGCGCAAGGTATGGAAGGTATTGGTGAACTCCATAACTGCTTGGCCCCTCTCTTGCCGCAGCGTGGTCCATCTCATGTATCGGTCCTCATAGTTGCCAACAGGGTAATACTCTTCCTTTACCGCATCCACACAAAAAATCCCAAGTGGGCTCGGCCCCATATATTCCAGACTCCTCTGTGGAACTCTGCTCCCAGTAAGTTTCCCACCAATGTTTGACATGGGGGAGAGCTTTAAGGAGTGCGAAGGTGATCTTTTCTCTATCGAAAAAATTGTGAACAGAGAAATAACCTTCTAGCAAGTTTAACCATTTCTCTAGGGCATCCGCATCTATTTGACCTTCAAATATAGGAATATCAAAATTGACATGTACCTTAAAAGGCAACATGCCTCCAAAGTGGTCACTTAATGAAGATGCGCCTGATGCTATCGGGAGGCGTTGAAGGATGTGGGAAAAATTCTCCATCGTTTTGTCCCTTTGTCGCGTGAGAGCTTGCTCAAGCAACAGACTTATAGGATTGTCTGCTCCGTCGTTTTTCTTTTCTTCCACCATTGAGGTTTTCTTGGGTGTGTGAGAGTGATTGTCCTTAAGAGAGACAAGCTCGAGACCCAACTTTCTATACTCGGACCTCATCTAGGACATGCACTAGAAAAAACAATCAAGAATAGCCTGCTCTGATACCACTAATACGGATTATTTTTGGCACGAAATGAGAGCAGAGATATAATAAAGAAATGCACAGAGATATCGCAGATATTCAATAATATAACAGAAATGTATCAGAGATGCAACCATAAACACAGATATACAGTAATACACGATTTCTATTAATGAAAGAAATGTACAGAGACTGTAAAAAAACAAAGTGAAAGACTCGCAAGAATGGTGGCATCTTATCTTTGAGAAGAGATGTGACGGCTACTCGCATTCGCAAGAAGATGATTACAATGAGGCTCTAAAGGAATTTTTATAATAAATAGGAATGCCAAAAACCCTAGACATCCAAAAACCTAACCCTAGGAGATGAAATGCCAAAAGTCATGTGGGCATCGTTTGGGTAAGTTAGTACATTAACTTCTTGGGGTCGTAACTTTTTCATACGATCTTCGTTTTAGGCGTATGATAGCCGGTTGGAAAGGTATCGTCGAGGAGATTCATTTTGGGGGCTCAATCATGCCTCCAACTATCATTGAGTTGGCTCAATCACGAAAAACCTTTATTTAGGCCCTCAAAATGGCCCCGGAAGTTAAAAACTGCTAAAAATAGTAAATTGCCAAAATTGTCAGAAAATTGTTTTGAGCCAGTCGGAAAAGGTGGGTGGCCACCGATATCCACCTGGATCATTCCCCTTCACTTTAGGCCAGCTCTTAAAAGCCAAGGGGGTATCCCTATTTGATTAAGTAAACCTATTGGTGAATTAATTTCCATGAAATCTTATTATGTACTTCAAAGAATCCATAGAATGTATAACAACTAGATGCACAAGGATTCCAATGTGTGATTAAATGCTTCAAAGATAACCAATTGGAAACAATAGCATAAACCACCAAAATATCGACTTGAGAAAGAGGGTTAGGAGCTAGTGGATATGTGTGCCAAATATGATATGAAAGATGAACAATGTAAACAACTTCATATTTGCAATTAAATGACTATCACTCAACAAATGAAAATTCAAAGAGGCAAGAACCACTTTTAAGCTACTTTAGGGCACAAAGAGTGTAATCGACTAACATAAATAAATGGTGCAATTTGTACTTTGATTACCAATCAATTATTTGCTAGAAAAGGGACAATATTATGCCTGCCCACAACTTCTAAATTTGTTTTTATGATAAATTAACGCAGAATTTTCAGACTTGAAGTGAAGAGAGAACCATCCAAGAGAGAGAAAATATACTTGTCAACAAGACGTCTTGGACGATTTCACTAGGGAAAGATGTATGCTATAAAATAACAACCCAATAAATGTTAGAATCAAGTTCTAAAGATATATAATAGTGAACTAAGCAAAAACTTGAAAAATATGTGGTGAATCCCACTTAGGGTTTCCAATGTTAGCACTAGAATTCACCAATAAAATATCCAAATGAAAGATAAACAATTATAATCACTTAGGAGATCAATTTCACCACTAAATATGCAAGATAAACTCATAATAACATTCTAGAAATGAAATATAAGCTAGGTATGAGTAGATATGAACCTTTAAGCACCAAACCCTAGCCTCAGGGTTTCTTCAAACTTTATTTTTATTGTTGTTACATATTTTCCATATTTGAGAAATCCTTAAATCAACCCATAAAAAGTTAGATAACACCTTGAAGCATAATTCTATAGGGCCATTTTGCCTTGTCAAGGCTAGAGATAAAAAATTAAGCACAAACCCTTGAATAAACTAGTCTGGGAAATGAAATAACCAATGATATATGCACTAGACTAGGAAAAAAATCCAAATTAAGATTTTTCTTTGATTTTTCACCATTATATTTATTTCTAAACAAACAAAAAATAAAAGATTTTATATTTTAGGGTTTTTTGGTTGGTTGTTGGGAGAAGACAAGTGCCTTATTCCCGCTAGGGCTTATGGGATCAAGAAGAATGTCCCTCTAAGAATTGGTCATTCTTATCTTAAGGATTATGGTTAAGAGATTAGAACCCCTATGGTAAAATAATCTCTTATCTAATCAAGATAAGGTATGAAGACCAAGGCCCTACAAGAAAGGATTACAAAAGGGAAAAACCTTCACCAACAAGATCAACTATAACTTGAATAAATACGTAAAACCCTTGCCAAGGAACCAAGAGGAAAAACAAAGCAAAGGATTGAGCACTTACCCAAGTTAACAATAGAAGAAGGAAGGAACAAACCCTAAAACGTCTTCTCTCCAAGTGATATAGTAACCCTTCAATGGATTGATCTTGAAAGCTAGTAGAAGTTTTGAACTATCACAACAAATCTTTGATGCACCAAGAATAAACCAAGAAATGGAGAGCTCCAAGAATTAACACCAAAACCTTGTTGACCCATTTTCATGCATCCCCTTCTTTTATTTTTAATGCCATACATGTAACCCTTTTTTCCACCCATTTTTCTTTTGTTTATACTTAGGAACAAATTTAACAACGCTTACCTATTTTATTGATTTGTGCGGGATTCCTTATCCTATGTGAGAGATTCCCCATTCTATAACAATTTCCCCACACTTCACACAAAACATTCTCCCACACAACCCAATACTTAGTTTATTTTTCCTTTTGTGCGGAGGACCCATCATCACCCTCCTCTTTGCACAACCTTTTCTTCTGCACAACTTGTGTGCACAACACCTTGCATATCCTTCTCTTTGCACTTACCATACCTCTGCACCTCCGCACTTCCACACACTTTTCCCTTCACTTCTTTCACTTCCCCACAACTAATGTTATAAGGATTGATCTCCCTCTATCTATATTTAGTGAAATCTTTATAAGTATCATGCGCCTTGCACGTTCTTCAAGGATCACTTATTGCACATTAATGAGTTTCAATTTGTGAGGTAAAGGATATTGATCTAGGGATAATGTGAATTAATTATCCCTTTTCCCCATGAATCACTTTCTTTTCAAAATAACTTCCGTTTGTGGTTTCCTATATTTCAAAAGGAATTTGTATGTATGGAAAGGATGTTTTAATAAATGGAATTCATGCACTTAGCCTTTAAACAGGCTTGGGCTTCGTAATTCATAAGTGATCATGTCATGTATATCAAACTACATTAGAAGAATAAGGAATATGGAAACTAGAAGAAGGAAAGAGCCCTTTTGTGGAGATACTACTAACTCTCTTTCCCGCCAACACAAAGACTTCCATTGGTCCATGTCATATCAATGGTATCAGAGCTTAACTCTTGAACAAAGACAAAATAACAAAATCCGGATGACGGGATTGGTAAATGTTGGTTGTATGCTTGAAGTTTTTTACTTCAGAGAGCTAGTTTCCTAGTGTGCTCATATATTTGATCCAAAAATTAGAACAATTTGGGTAGCGCTCAAAGGGAAGAACCATGTTCTATTAACTCCAAAAATCTTTAAAAGGATGTTGTGACTGCTTGCTTCCAATAAAAGTCTTAAGGTTCTAGAAGTTGATGCTTTCATGGATTATCAAGGTGGTGGAGAGAATTTGTTAAAGGATTTTATGGTTCCATCCACAAATATGTCGTCCAACCTCTCAACCATCGACACGTTTTTGTTGATGAAGCCATACCATGATTTTTCATGATTGTTTGCATGCTTCATGGGACGAGAATACACTTCTCACATTCACAGGTCAGTTGTGAATGTATTACATTTTTATTTTCGAAAAGAAGTCATCTTCGACTAGGCCAAGGTAATCTCAAATGAGATTTCCTTTCAGCTGGCCAACTATTGTAAGAATCGGATATTTTTTTTGACTACATATCTAGTCAAGGAAATCACCTATTGTAATATCTTTGAGGGGTTGCCCCTAAGAGAAAATTTAGATGTTGATAATGAACCACTTCAATATTGGTACCCTATTCTTTGGAAACGCAAGGTACCTTTCCATTTCTTGCTTATTTAAGATAGATTCTGTAGAGAATTTAGATATATGTTGATTAGAGACGCACCCAAAGTAATAACTCAAGAAGTGTAAGATTTTCTCAAAGGAAATGGAGTTTGTTTTTATGAAGAAAACCATACTTACATTAGATTGTATGGTTGTGAAGTAACCCCTCTTCTTCTTCTCACATTTGTTTGTGACAGGTATCTTAGTGCATAGGTTTGTAGATAATACAAGGCATGGTCCATTTTGTTTGACAGAAAAAGAAATAAGTAATTTATTTCATTACCCTTTCATATTTCCAACATGATAGTGAGGAATTCCACCCCTTTAATGGAAATGTCTAAAATTCCTACTCCATTCAATTTAAAGGAAGGATAACTCTTGAGAGGATTCGACCCTAAAGGAGTGTTCTCCAGACACTTGGAATCCATGATATATAGCAACCTTTTTACAAGGATTGTTGAAGGAACTGGTGATAATGACCCAAATACCCCAATGAAGAAGGATAAGCATGTACGTAATGATGATTTGGTCATGGAAGTTAGTACAAATACTCAAAGACAAAATATAACAAGTCAAAGAGGAAAAGACACAACCAACATGCAATCTTCTTTTATTCCCCATTCACATAGGATTTCCTCCTCTACACAAGGGAAAAAAGAATCAAATCTATGCAGAGGAGAGAATAATGAAGGACGTGCTGGAGGAGATGATGGAGAAGACCTACCCCTTGTTGATATTAAAGAGAACATGCAATATCTCAACAAAAAAGAAAGAGTCCCAAGCATAAATGACTCACAAAACTTAGGAATCCCGAGGAATGTAGTTGATATGGAAAGAGACAATGCCCAGATACCCAAGTGGGTAGCAATTAAAATCACTGAAAGTCAACTAATTGCAGAGGAGTTGGCCCAAGAGGAACCAACAATTTTTGAAGAGAAGTCTTTGACACTGCACAATGCTAAATATTATAAAGAAGAGAAAACATTGAAAATAGAGAAAAAACATGTTAAGAATAAGAAAGTCACTCAAACATGGAATTTAGAAGTAGACGTCTCGGGAGTCGAACCCTTAAGAATCCTTAAATTACATATCACTACTGGAGACGCTCTTGCCCATTCCATATCCGAGAAAGAGTTGGAAAATATCAAAGTGAAAAGAAGAATAAATTAACTTGAGGATGCATTAAGTCCTAAGCCATTATTTGCATAGCCATTGGCCATTTTTTCACTTAATCAAATGCCTCCTAGTACACCTAGAACATCGATAAGGGTAAGAAAAACCTCTAAATTGTTAAATGGAATCAAATTGTATGTCGTGGAAAATATTAATAAGTGACTTACTATTATTTCACAAGCATGGGAAGTCATTACAAGTCTGAGGAACCTATCTCAAAGAATTGCCAGCCTAATGAAATATTTTCAAAAGGATTTGGAACGCGATGATGCCTGCTATGAAAATGCCTTGAGTACTTTTGTTGCACCGGTGATAATTCTAAGAAACTATCATAGAAGTCAGCAACAACTACTTTCAATTTGAAGAATAAAATGGCTAAAAGCATGATGGATGGAAATGATACAAATGTTAAGAGATTCAATTGCCACATGTACAAGAGTGAATGATAAAGGAAGCAATGCATTCTTAAAATCACTAGAAATTGTCAAGGACCTTGAGGGCCCACAATTTGTAGCAGATTTAGGCATAACAACAAAAGAACAATTGGAAACAGAGTTGAGCATGATTAAAGCATCATAGACCAACGAGTTCGATGAACTCACTAATTTTCTAGAGGATGAAATTAAGCGGTGGCTTGTTACTTTTGTAAATAATAATGAAGAACACTTGGCATAAATAAAGTAGCTACACTCCGATTTTTAGGAGATTTAAGAGGAAATATTCATGCTAAGGGTTAAGAAAAACATCATCGGGGTACCCATGAAGGATTATATTGATGATTGGCTCAAGAAGTCATTGACGAAATAGTTAACCCAGAATAACTACCATGAAGCAATTATTTCAAGAAGGCTCACTGCCTAGATATAAAGAGAAAGACCCTAGTGTTATCACTGAAATTTCGTCCGCAAATGGTTACAAGAATTCAGCATCGCCAAACAGTTATGAGGTCACCCATGGACCAAAATTACCACAAAAGCATTTCCAAAGGGTCAAAAACTATACAACCAGTGACAATATTAAAGTGCGTTATGACTACACAGGGCGCGCACACACATGCGCAAAACAGAAACGCAGGCAACGCACACATGACCCTGATGCGCGACTATGGTCGCAAAAAGCCGCGCACATCTGAGAACGGTGCATTTATGAGAGTGGTCGGCCTCCCACCCACTTCTGGTTCAGCTCCCAAGTTGATTTGACACTCAAATCTTGACTGGATTCGACTGGGTGGCTGGTCAAAGACCTAGAAATGCCCTAATTAGCCTCTTTACACACTACAAGTTGGTTGCACAATACCTCAAAGAGGTGCTATAAAAATGCCATGGGTGCACTTCATTTTTCAAGGAATTCAATAGCAAAGTTATGTTGCCTCTATTCTCTTGAGGAATCCTCTATTCTCATCAAGAGTATACTAGCATCATTACATTGGGCAATCCATCTCACCCCTTGAGTGGATTAGCAAAGAATTCTTTCACCATTTTCATTTCAAAGTTGTAAGAAGAGCTTATTTGTGGGGGTCCAAGAACCTTCCCTTGGAGGAAGAAGGGACTCATAGTCCTCTTTCTTCTTGGTGTTTTCTTTCACTAATATCAACCTTACAATTGGTGACATGGGTCTTATTGTTTCTGTTGTCCTTATGTCCCTATGCTCATTAGTTTAGTTGTTATTTTGTTTCTTAGTTTAATTCTTAGTTTTTCTTTTATATTTCTTTCCCTAACCCTTTTCCTTACAGATGTCTTGCTTAGCAAACCCAACTAAGCTTGCAAGCACCTCTGTTTTTCTCACTAAGGTGACGAAAGAGGCGCAACAGATTGGCGACTCCACCAGGGAAAGGTATCAATTTCCTACCCCGTTTGGGTTTTTCTAGCTCTTCTTTTGGTTTATTTAACTTGCAGGTGCATTAACCGGCCTAAGCCGACCTGCAAAACATCCAATTCCAAGTTGAATTAAGAGAATTCCATCCAGTATTTTCTTTCACGGTCGTGTGTCATCTGTGCGCGGGTTTTTTGGCCCATAGATGCACATCGTGCGCACATGCGCCTAAGTCACGGTTCTGTTTTGCGCACCTGCGCCCATAAGCTTGTTTCGGTCTGTGCACAAGCGCTCAGTGCGCCTCTGTCTACACTGAGACCCGCGCACCTGTGCAAAAAATACACATTGTAAGGTTTTTTTGAGATTTGGTGAAGGCCCTTAGCCTTCTTAAAAGTGATTTCATGCATGTTTTAAGCTGCACCACACTTAGTTCCCTCTTCATATAAAGGGATTAGTCAAAACACATAGGCACTTAGGGGTTTAAAATCATCATTTCCTCTTTTGGTTTCATTTTCGCCACATGGATGGCTTGCTTTGGCTAAAAGTGTAAGTTGGAAATCATTTGTAATCACATAAAACTTGTATTGGGACTAGAAGTTGGATAACAATCGCTTAGTATGTTCTTCTCTCACGCTTCCAAGCGACCTTGAGAATCAGAAAAAGATTGTGGGACAATTTCATCTCCCTTAAAGAAGATTAAAACCTTTAGGAGAGGACAACAGCCCCTCTTGGGACTCCTCTTAGTTTATTTTTCAAACACATCTTAAGATTGTAACGGGCCCATACATGCCCACATGCTACAAAGATAGGATAGTGTTGAAATTTACTTTCTTAGATTAAATCACTAGGGAAGTTTAAAGGTTTTGTAATGGGCCCATACATGCCCACATGATCACAATCTATGATAGTTTCAAATCTTTTCTTAGATTAAATCACAATAGGAAGTTAAAGGAATAGTAAAGGACCCACATGTCCACATGCTAGTTTCCTAGGGACTTTTGAATTACGCAAGGTTGTACCAAAGGCACTTAGTTAATTAGGTAATCAATACTTGTAAGGACCAAGCGAAGTCCACATGCAGCAAGGTGACACCTAATTCATTAAAACATTGGCACACTTTCACTCATTCACACACAAAAGTCACTTATCACTCACATAGTTTCTTCTTGAAACGTAGAGGTCAAAGTAAGTTTCCTCCAAAGGGATTCCGAAACACCCCACATTTTTCTTGATGAAACTATCCACTCCCATTTAATTTCAACGAGGTTGGTTCATACCCCAAATCTCTCAAAACAACTACATCTAAAAATTTTCTAAAAAACTCACTAAGTTTTCCTCCACAAGAGGTGCCAAAAGAAATTTTTTAGCCTAGGTAGGATTTCGAGGATAGGTATCTGTTGGAAAATGTTTAACAGGTAGCATATGCTTGTCATTGATGGAAAGTACAATAATGAAGATGGCATGGGTACAGGAAGAATGTACAGAGGATTGTTGGCATGTTTTACAGGCAGCGTATGCTTGTCATTGATGGCAAGTACAGCAGTGATGATGGCTTGAGTACAGCAGCGATGATCAGCAGCGCAGTGATATTCAGGAAGATAAGTTCAAGTTGATAGAATGATCGAAGGCCCGTAAAGCTTGAGAAGCATTTCTAATCGTTGGATCCATTCAAAATTCCTGAAAGAATGAGAGCCGTCAGATCTGAATGAAGACAAGAAGAGCACACTGAAAAGGAGGACATATCTCAGACGTTAGATCCAAGCGCAGGACCCGACCACCGTTGGATCGAGGAGAACCTTCACGATCCTTAAAGAACAAGGAGAAGCGGGCGTAATCGCGATATGGAAATCACGACTTAATCTGAGCCGTCAGATCGAGGTTGAATCTGGACCGTTGATCCCTGTCCATGTCGGAGTTTCGAGGATCGAGAGTTGGAGATGTCAAAAAATTTTGACATCAAGAATCCTGATTTCGCGATATGTGAAATCACGATGCAATCTGAGCCGTCAGATCAAGCTTTGATCTGGACCGTTGATTCCAATCAATGGAGAGGCATCGGGGATCGAGAGTTGGACATGACAAATATTATTGACATCAGGAACCCTGATTTCGCAATATGCGATATCGCGATTCAATCGCAGCCATTGAATCGAGAATGAATCTGGATCGTTGATTTAACTCCTTATCGGAGTTTCATAGATCGGGACTTGAAGGTGTCGAGAACTCACACGGCGAAGTGGCGAAATCGTGAGAAGATCTGGGCCGTAGGATTTGGAGAAAGTACGAAGGACCAATAGCCGTTAGATATGGTGAATCTGCAAGGCAGATATGACAATCGTGGTTCGTTGGATCAAGAGGACACGTGGCGAAAGATCATCATGTCGCTGACTGGAAAGTCAAAGGAGCATGGTTTGATCTTAGCCATCAGATCGAGGTTTGATCTTAGCCATCAGATCAAGGTTTGATCTTGACCGTTGATCCGACTCCATCTCGGAGTCTCGGCTATCATGACTTGGAGTGATGAGACCCTTCATCACAAGAACTGCGAGATGCAAATTCACGAAGAGATATGGACCGTCAATACACCAAGATTATGGACCGTTGATCCAGCTCCATCTCGGAGTTTCGCCTATCGCAACTTGGAGTGACGAGAACCTCCACCTAAGGAATAATGAGATGCGAGATCACAAAAATATCAGGACCGTTGGATTACCAAGAACTTGGATCGTTGATCTGAGCTCCATCTCGGAGCTTCGCCTGTCGCGACTTGGAGTGACGAGAACCTCCAACTAAGGAACAGCGAGATGCGAATTCACGATGAGATCTAGACCGTCAATACATCAAAAGTCTGGACTGTTGATCTGAGCTCCATCTCTGAGTCTCGCCTATCGCGACATGGAGTGACGAGAATCTCCATCTAAAGAACAATGAGATGTGAATTCACGATGAGATCTGGACCGTTAATTCACGATGAGATCTGGACCGTTAATTCATCGAGATCGCAGACCATCGATCAGGGTTGATGAAGATCAGAACTTCACAGCGCCTTTTAGCGCAGCCTGTGGTCACCGCCTGTGGTCATGTAGAGGAGGGAGCTAGAGCAGCCAAACTCCTTTTCGGAGCTCGTGACATGGAGACTCAAGATATCTCATTGCAGAATCTCCGAATTGCGAAAGTGCAAAACGGATAAATAACGCAAGAACCCATCAGAGTTAATCCAACGATGGAGGTGAAAATGAGCACGATCGGAGGGCTAATGTTGATCCTCACATTGTAACTGCTAGTAACCATTGATGGTTTCTACCAGAGGATGCGAAGAGACTTCAGTGTGATTTCCAGAGGAGCAGAAGAGTCACATGGAATATTCCAGTTGAATGAAGACAACTCGTGGAGGCAATTGACGGCTAGATGGGATTGAGGCTGTAACTGAAACAGAGAAGGTGAGCTCGACTGCCACAGAGAAGACGAAGAGTCTCAACTGCCAGAGAGGCTGAGGAATCTCAGCATAACACCCAGTGATGTTGAACGCGTGGGAAAACGGCCAGAGAAGCTGAAGAGTTACCATGATGATCGGGCAGAGCACTCGAGAGGTGGAGGATATCGGCGCGGTGTGAGCATGCAAAAGAATGGCGAATATTGCATACACAAGATGCACAGAAGCTATATATACACGGTACAGAGAAGAGAAGGGTTGTTGTTGCCATTGTTGTTGGAGTTGTTGTGGTCGTTGTGTAGAAGGATTGAAGTGTGA
>ML781532.1:87379-99417 GCA_009831015.1 Picea engelmannii | reverse complement strand
TCAAATAGGGAATTGAAAATCCTCCACGTCCAGTGTTCCTAACACCATAAGGCAGGGAGATACCCGTGAAGGGTTGAAGGCTGAGGTTCGGTTATTCTGTATGTCCCCCCCTGAGGCACCCACCTCTTGGACGGGATCCAGCCCGTGACCCATTTCTTAGGCCGAAAATCTAAATGTCACACTTTGACCGAGGTACCTAGTGACCAAATTTTAGGACATCTACCCAGGTGGCAATTGTGGGCTTTAATTGCACCTTGATCGGATTTTGTGTGGCTATTGGGAAATATCGCCAGCTCTTTCGGGATATGCCCCCTTTACCCCTCATTATAACTGATTATTTCATCCTTCATTAGTTTCTCTTCTGGTGACTTCAAACCCCATTGTTGAGTACTATTGGAAGGTCTGGTGCTATCTGAGAGGAAGGACGTTACATATTTTAGGACACGAGCATTTTTTTTATTTGATTCCCCACACGGACAAAACCCACTTATCCACATATATGCATCTTTTTCAAAATACTTTATGTATGATGCACTTTTGATTACATTTTGATCTAGATATATACATTGTGTAAAGTTCAAAATTTGCAACAAAGGATCGTGTTTATTTTCTCTCATCACATTTTGCACACATCCACTCAGCTAATCGGACATCATAGGGGACCCACAGAACCCCCGTCATTCCAAATTCTTACTAAACCTCCCTCCTATTTTAAGGGGAGTTCCTAGTCTTGCCAACTCATCGACACCACCTTCACACACTCATGTGAGTGCCACTGTCTTAGGATCAGCTTTTCTTGGTTCCACATTACTTGGGTCCACTTCCCAAGTCCCTTCGTCCACTCGCTCTCCTCTACATGGAAGCAGAGGACCAACTTCCTCTCAAGGGGGAAGTACCAACCCACCTAGTTCCCCTCAAGGGTTAGGTTCACAACACACTCACACCATGGCTGGAGTTAATCATCCCCCCCCACTGTAGATGCCATATTTGGCCTCTCTTAACATACCAGATCTAAGCAAACTCACAAATGATCCTATATTGCATGACCCCACATGGCTTGCAATGTCTACCAAACTACCTTCAGACATCCCTAAGTTTGAAGGAAAGGAAGGAGATGACCCTGCCAACCATGTCATGACTTTCCACCTATGGTGCTCTTCCAACAGCATTATGGATGATTCCATCAGACTACGATTATTTCAATGCACACTCATTGACCCATCAACCAAATGGTATGTAGACGAAAAATCAGGGTCCCATGCGACTTTTGAGTCCTTGTCCAAAGCATTTTTTACCTTCTTCCAATTACCAATCCACCATGACAATGGTCTTGAACTACTCTCTAATTTCAAACAAACCTTAGCCACACATATTGCTGATCACATTCACGAGTGGCGTAGACGATGTAGTTTGTGCAAAGCTGAAACCACCAAACAATAATGTCTTGACTGGTTTCTCAGATCACTTGTCTCTCTCCTCGGTAAAGATGTAGCTTCCACCTTCCCTCAATCTGAAGAAGAAGCCATCAATAAGGCTCAACAATATGACCTCATCTATTCACAATCAGGGTACTTATACACAATACTTCCTGACCTCCCCAAACCCATGCCATTTGGTCAAGACAAACTCGGGATGTCTCACTCAGCAGACGGATTGATTGGTAATACCACACATCACAGTCCTCAACCCCAACCACCACCAGTGTATGGCACACCTCAATATCCGTCGGCGTATGGGAGAACCTCTTATTACCCCCCACCCCCTTATCAATAGCCATACCCTGTTGTTATTCCTCCACCCATCAGTGGGCCACCGCCGGCACCCCCAATACATCCACCTATCCAAACAAGTTCTGGTACCCCCTCTACCTCAGCTTATACTTTGAGTACTAGCGAAAGCACCACGCCTTCCTATGTACCTTACGGATCACAACTCCCACAAAATCCGTACTTTCCATTTCCTGGGCCTCCACAGCCCATGGCACCCACACACCCTCACGCTGGGGTGAATTTTGTTCAACCCTCTCTCGTTCAGCAATATCAAAATTTCAAACAGCTAAATATGGAAAATCCAACCCATCCGTCGAATAATGCCAAAAAGAAAGGAAGAAACAGAAACAATAACAACCCAAGCCAAGGCGGGAATCACCCCCAATAAAACCAACCTACTGGAGGCAACCAAAACCAAGGGAATCAGAACCCCCAGGGGGGCAATAACAACAGGCGTCAAGGGAGAAATAACAATACTATCAAAACCTCTTTCCCTTGTGCCCTTTGCGGTGAGTTCGGTCATTATACTCATCATTGCCCCCAAATCATTGATTTTAAATGGCTAAAAGACTCAGGCAGTCTACCACATCCTCCAGCACCGCCTGCCCCTCAGCAGGCCCCACAACAATACATGCAACAACCCCCCCCAGCCATGTTACAGAATACTATTCCACACCAAGGTGTGATGAACACCCAACAGGACACGCAGCCTACCCCACCTTAGTTGGGACAGTACCTCAATCCAAACAATCCCGCAGATCATACCATCCTCCTCACCAGTGAGGAAGAAATCCTTCTGCAGACATATAATCGTCAATATCATGCACCCGCTGAGTCTCCTCCCATTCCCCCAACAAAAAACCCAACACCAATGGAACCCTCATTGGTACTCCCTCGCCCTACTGCTGAAACACCTCTTCGCATCCCTCACATCCCATTGCGCAAGAATGTCCACAACCCCCAACCTAGGGCGGCTCATAATTACAGTTTGGTTGACGACTTATCACAATCCCTGGCTGCCATGTCCATCTTAGAAGTCCTTCAAACTTGTCCCACTCAGCGGAAGTCATTACTTTCTACCTTGGGGGCAGTCAACCCCGCAAATACCCAACTCATCACATTTGATCTCGACAGTGGAGAACCTCACCTTCCCTCTCTAATCGCTTTTCAAATCCCAGTAAAAATTCGGAACATTACAGTTCATCGGTGCATCATCAATGAAGGTGCATCCACATGCATTATGTCCAAATCTGTATGGCAGAAACTTGGTTCCCCCAAACTCATACCATCTGCCATTACCTTACGAGCTTATGACGGACGACCATCATCTCCTGAAGGGCTCTTCCAAAATGTCCCCATAGAACTCGAGTGCAAGACTATTCTCATCGACATTGAAGTTATCGACGCCCCACTCGATTATAATATCATGTTCGGTTGTAGCTACATGTACGCTATGAACGCAGTTGCCTCTTCCATCTTTCGAACAATGATATTCCCCCACAACGGGAAGATCATTACCATTGACCAAGTCTCACATTACAAGCCTAACCCTTCTGCCACAATCAATAACATTCTTCCTCTCATCCATACGAGTCATGACGCATACCCACTCATCGAAATGGGTCCCGGAATTTTCAAAGACCCATCATTGTTAGGAACTTACCATGGTGCACCACCACTCCTTAATCCTTCCAATCAAGTATGCGTCGTATCATCCAACAAAACTGACATAGAGGATACCCTTCCTCCTAGGGAGGCTTCTATCATATCTGACATCCCACTAGTCGCAGAGCTCCCCCCTCACGAGCCTCCTGTGAACTCGTTGACCCCACCAGTCCACGATTTCACCTCTCCCCAAGGCCATATCCCAATTTGGGAGACAGTTCCCGAAGCCATTACACAAATCCCCTTCTTCTACCCTCCACCTGGCGTACAAGCTTTCCAAGTAGCCGCAATGCTTACCCTCCCTAATATGGTGTTAGCAATCCAAGTTTGGTATTTACATCCACCAGAGATGGTCCCTCGACCATCCCTTCCCCCCCAAACGGAAGGAATCCCAAAGACAATTCCCATACTCACTCCCACCATACCCCCGGCACCCCCTCTCACTACCCTTCCTACCACAGCTGGGGGCAGGAGAAAGAAGAAGGAGCCTACAACTCCACTTCCCCCGCACGTCCAACCCCCGTGCGCGCTATGTGAGAAAGATGGACACCAAACCAACAACTGCACATCTCTACCTAAGTTACAGAACCTAATTCCACTCAATCAAACACCATCAACGCTCGCCACCGTAGCAAGTACTGCCACCCCTGCCCCTCACTCAAGTAGTAAAGGGCTGCGAACCAAATTCGCTTGCGCTATATGTTCAGAATATGGACATTATACACACCATTTCCCAGCACTGCCACACTTTCAGCAGACATTAACCGCAGTACACCAAAGCTTCCAGAACGAACCCAATCCAGCTACATCATCCCTACCAAAAATCGCTGACATCCATTATGTCACAACTTCAGTCAATGAACGTATGAGATGCCCTTGCTCTCTATGTGAATCCTTAGATCATTTTACATACTAATGTCCTATGATCATTGAATATAGGCAACGCCAATTGAACCTGATTCAAACCCCTACAGAATCGATGGTTGACCTTACCTCGTCACTAGAGATTCTTCATATCATTTCTCCTGAACCCGAGGCCCTCCCAACACCTCCATGGTTCTTGGATGACTTATCTGAGGATTCACCCCTAAATCTCCCCAATTCTCCCATTCATTTCCCTACGGAAATTTTACATCCAACTACCACGAGTACTCCTCAGTACTTCGATATTTGGTTTATGTCAAGCAAACCATCGCAATTTCATTGCATCGTTCCCCCTGCTTCTTCATCACCAAGGGGCAGCCACACGGCGACAGTCACCAATATCACTCCTTACGACCCCTTGTATTCCCGCCAATTCCACTGTGACGAGGACATACTCGAAGAGTTAAACACCCCCGACTACCCATGGGATGCGCTACACCATCGAGCACTCTTCTTTCCACAGGAAGCCTCCACGCCTCCTAACCAACACCCCATATACATGGTCGAAACCAACGATTTTATCCCATCAGGACATATCGACTGGTTCAACAACCCCATTCCTGCCCCTGATGTGTTTGAAGAAGGCAACATGGCCAACATTTCCCCAACCATTAAAATCGACATTTCCATAAAAAATGGAGTCGTCGAGGAAATCACCATTGGAGCCGCTTGAACTCCTCAAGAAATCACCGCCTATAAAGCCCTCTTCGAAGAATATCGGGAAATTTTTTCTTGGTCATACACAGAAATGCCTGGCCTTGATCCCTCTATCGTCGAACATTACATCAACACCTGGCCCGACATTACACCAGTTCGTCAAAAATAGCAACCGCTACACCCACCCAAAGAAGCGGCCATCAAAGCCGAGATTGACAAATTACACGCGACTAGGTTCATCTACCCCATCGCCTATACCTCATGGGTTTCCAACCCTGTACCCGTTAACAAAAAACAGGGCACTATCCGCGTCTGCATGGAATTTCGCGATCTCAATCACGCATGTCCCAAAGACAACTTTCCAACGCCTTTCATCGATCAAATTATCGACGACTGCGCAGGCCACGAGGTACTATCCTTCATGGATGGTTTCTCTGGTTATAATCAAATCCAAATTCACCCAGCCGATTAGTACAAAACCGCATTCACTACCCCTTGGGGTACTTTTTCATATCGTATCATGCCTTTTGGCTTAAAGAATGCTGGCAAAAATTTCCAACAGGCTATGACATACGTTTTTCACGATCTGGCTCGTATCATCCTCGCATACTTGGACGACCTCACAACTTGATCCAAGAAATGCACCCAACACCTTGATGATTTACAGATCATCTTTCAACGGTGTCGTCGGTACACCATCCGCTTGAACCCCCTCAAGTGCGTGTTCTACGTCACTGCGAGGTGCCTCCTCGAATTCATTGTTTCCCAAAGCGGTATTACCGTGGACCCCCTCAAAGTCCAAGCCATCACAGAAATTCCACCTCCCCATAATTTACATCAACTCCAGAGCCTACAAGGAAAAGCTAACTTCCTACGGCGATTTGTCCCAGACTACGCCACTCGCGCACACGGTTTCCTTCACTTACTACGCCGTGACATCCCATTTCACTGGGATGAACATGCCCAAAAAGCATTTGACGATCTTAAAATAGTGCTATCTAATGCCCCTTTAATTAGTTCACCTGACTATAATCGCGACTATATCCTCTACATATCAACATCAGTTGTCTCAGTAGCAGGAGTTCTCATTCAAATTGGCGATGACGATCATGAGCATGTCATTTACTACGTTAGTAAAAACCTCTCAGGACCAGCCTTGAAGTATAAAAATGAAGAGAAACTAACCCTTGCAGTCGTCCTCGCAGTCCAGAAACTACGTCATTACATTATGCTTCGCACGACTAAGGTCGTAGCAGATTCCAACCCTATGCAATACTTTCTCAGTCGTCAGCAAATTAATGGCAAATTTTCCTGATGGATCGTTATCCTTCAGGAGTACGATCTTGAATTCTCAACACCTAAGAGAAAGAAAGCTCTCATCCTTGCTAAACTTGTCACGACCTTCCCCTCTGCCACTACTAGTGCCCCATCAATACCGACTTCCCCGACAAACATCTCTTTTACATCACTTCGGATGATCCTTGGTACGGTGACCTCCTCGTCTACCTTCGAACTCAAAAGTTCGGTAACCACATTTCACGAGATGATCGTCGTCGTATTCGCCACCAGGCCCCTCGCTACCTCCTCATCGGAGACATCTTATACTGGCGAGGGGTCGAAACCATTCTTCGTTGATGCCTGACTATTGACGAGGCCGATAGAGTCCTGAACGACTGCCATAGTGGTGCATGTGGGGGCCATCTTTCAGGAATGTCCACTGCTCAGAAAATCATCTGAGCAGGTTACTTTTGGCCTACATTGTTTCACGATTGCATTCACGCCGTGAAACAATGCGAGAAATTTCATCTTTACGCCAACAAAGCATGAGCACCACCTGCTCTTCTTCATCCAGTCATTACTGCAAGCCCCTTTTGTAAATGGGGCATCGACTTCATGATTTGTAATCCCCCCTTCAGCAATGGACACAAATACATTGTTGTCGCAGTCGATTACTTCACAAAATGGGCGGAAGCTATGCCCACCTTCAACAATACCTCTGACACCGCAGCGCGTTTTTTCTTTAACCACATCATATCCCGCTTTGGAGTACCACTCCAACTAGTTTCCGATCACGGGAAACACTTCGAGAATGAGATTTTCGTTGAACTCTCATCTCGGTTAGGATTCTCCCACGAGTTTGCCTCACAATATTACCCTCAGTCTAACAGACAGGTCAAATCAGTTAATAAGGTCCTCAAGACCATGTTACAACGCACAGTTAATAAACATAAGACCAATTGGCATCATATGTTATTTTCCGTGCTATGGGCTTACCGTACGGTCGTGAAAACAGCGACTGGTTTCACACCATTTCATCTAGTCCATGGGGTTGAGGCCACTCTTCCCATCGAGTGTGAAATTCCCACCTTACACACCACAATTGAGCTATTACCCGACACTGCTCCAATGGAGCAGTACTTGCTAAACTTAGAGTCCCTGGATGAAGATCATTGATCTTCATTACAGAACAATGAGGCAGCCAAACAATGGTCAAAGGCCACCTTTGATCACCATGTCAACCTTTGCTCATTCCATGAAGGCGACCTCATCCTTGCTTACGATATCTCTCACGATACCCTTGGTCATGGCAAATTCGAGTCACTATAGCATGGCCCCTACATTATTCAACATTGCCTCACCAAAGGCACCTACATCCTGGCCTCTCCCGATGGCCTCTCTCTCAAAGAACCCGTCAACGGGTTATACTTAAAGAAATTTTATGCCTAAGCATAGCAATTCTACTTTAGGTTATTTCTTTTATAGTGTTTTTTTATTTTTTCCATCCCTCACATATAAACTATCATTTGTGCTATTGACAGATGCTTCTTCCACTGGCCTACCACATCGGTTACGCTGACGGCGCCAGCCATTGGACACAAAATCTCGCTTCAGCAACTTGGGCCCTTTATACCCCCTCACATGAAATGCTCCATTCGAGCGGCATATGTTTGGGTTTAGCCACCAACATCAAAGCTGAATACATTGTCGGCATTGGCCTCCTCGTCGATGCCCAGCATCATCGTATTCGTCACCTTAGCATCTTTCTCGACTCTCAACTAGTTTTTCTCCAACTCAACAATGTGTACCACGTCCGCGATCCTTGCCTCTTTCGCAAATACTTGCAGGTTAGACTTTTATCTCAACATTTTGATTTCATTACATTTACACATATTCCAAGACAATTGAATCAAATTACAGATAACTTAGCTAACATGGTGTTAGATTGGCATATATCACATCAAGATACCTCTACACATACATTAAAATATCAAAAACCTGTCACAGCATATATAAATTAGACATCATCAAAAACATTAACAAAGCACATGTAAACATCACATAGATCTCAAAATGTATACTCATATATATATCAATCGGTCCACAGTTCCATCAAAATGTTTACATACAAATATACAAACGTCTCCAGGCCAGCGAAGCACCTCGGTACAAAATGGGCTCACCAGCCTATATACAAAAATACAAACATGCATAGAGTGACACTCAAGGTGCCTCTAGAGCACCACCTCATGCCCCTCCCTCAGGCGGTGGTCCCCCACCCACTACTGGTCCCTCTGGACCGGGAGGTAATCGTCCGGTCATAGTAGCACCTGCTACTGCTGCTCGCTGCACCACGGCCCGCCACGGCGGTGGAACTCCCACACACTGCTCTAGGATTCCCTCATACTGGATACACGACCAAATGCCCTTAGGCACGCCCTATAGCACCGCCTCCAGGCGGCGGCGAATATCCTCAAAATCTGCTCCGGCATCCGCCGGAGGAGCATGCTATGGCCCGTCACCTGGGTCATCAAATCAGTGTCTCCTCACTGCTCTCCCATCCTCAGCTGGTCTCACCTCGGCATCCTCACACCGACGTCTCTCTCCTTCCCGCGGCCCTCCCCGCGGCAGTCTCCCCGGCTCCTGTCGAGCCGGTGCTCTCAGCAGCTCAACCTCGCGCCCGCGAGGTCCCACATCTGCACATACAAACAAACAAAAGATAGTATCAACATCCATACCAAATACACATGTCATGCTATCTCAAAAAATCAACATATCAAAACTCATAAACATACCTCAGTGATCAAATACCTCCCCTGGAGGTAACACCATGTCCAGATCACCCCGGAAGTCAACACCAGCATATGGAAACTACAATATAATATGCGGCATCTGTCGCCACACCTGTGCCGCCTCAACAATGAAAAAGTGGTCGCCCTCGCCACCACCATGGCGAACCAAAATCGTCGCACGCCGCTTTAGTCGCACCCCAAGCGCGCCCAATAAAATCATAGGGCGCAACATAGGCACCCTCTCCAAAAACCAGGCCACCAAGATAGACCCAAAAGTAAAGTCCCCTGTGTCGATGGACCGACATCGGTCCAGTTGCCTGACCATCCTGGCATGCAGTGTAAGCCCCCAGGCAAAGTGCTCACCGACTAGTACCCTCCCCATAATACTCAGCTGACCACCTCTGATCCGCTGAGTCGCGAGGGACCCATACACCCTCACAATCATCACTGCTATACAACGATGCGCTAGAGCATCCATCGCCCCAATGCTCACGACGGAGCCCGACATAAAGCTCGCCCTGAAACAGTACCTCCGGCCCAATGTCACTAATGCCACGTCCGCCGGTAGGGGCGTTCCCCGAAAAGGGATCCCAGTCAAAAAATATATATCCTCCACTGCAATGAAGGCAATCTGCTCTCCCCGCACCATAAAACAATGTAGGTATGGACTCCACATCCGAATAAGAAACTGTAGGAGATACTCCTGCGCCCGTATCAACGAGCACTCAAAGAACTTCAACAGCCCACAAGCTGCCAAAGTAGCACGAACCCCCGGCTCCTTAATCGCCACGGCATCCCTCAGCTGGGACCAATTCCGCTCTCGCCAACCAACCGGCATCGTGCAACATGATCGCCTGCAACCACATAAAATAATCCTAGGTCAGTCATCTTGACCATAAAAAATATTAAAAAAGATAAGTTTTACACCCGTCAACCTTGCCCCCAAGGTGCGGTTGTTTAACCCACAGTCGTGCACATATGTGCGCCTATTCACCCCGCAGCCACAAACGTATGCGCGCCTGTTCACCCCGCAGGCGTGCCTATCCATCGCACAGGTGTGCATACGTGCACGCATGCTCACCCTATAGGGGCGCCTCTATGCGCCCCTGTCACGAACACAGGCGTGCATCAAAGAATTCCTATCCACGACACAGCCGCGCACAGATGCGCGACTGTGTAGCAAACAGGCATGCACATCATGAACGCATTTGTCCCGCCTACGGGCGCCCCCATGCACGGCCATCCAGATAACAGGCGCACGCTCATGCGTGCATATTTCTGGATCGACCGCTCACTTGGGGGCCCACACCCCTAAAACCCCCTGTACGGCCCTCCGTACAACCCCTTCCCAGAAAGGGAAAACCTAATTCTATGCAAGACGATCAGACTACTAACCTGAAACTCGCTAAAAAAAATTCAGGGTGCTGCCCCGAACACTGTGCGTAACCAGGGGGGGGCATACCTGCCCCCCCCCCCTGGGACCCCCCTAGGAAAGTGCCTGGCACACATGGAAAATCTCTAGGTGAAGGGATCATCAGACATAGTTGTCGTATCTGACGCACCCACCCACACACACATCCAAAGAATATAACACATACCCAACATTCTCCCACTTGTTGTTTTCTTTGCATCCAGGGGTCCAGGGGATTATATAGTCAACAATCTAGGGCAGCAATGCCCATTGTTACTCTACACCAGGAGAACTTTTCTGTGCTCACAGAATTTGTCAATGAATCTACAACATTCTTCAAAGTGTCAAGCTTTTCCAGCAACACCTTCTTTTCCTCAACCATCTCTCTCACAAAGTGATACTGAACATCAATATGCTTTGTCTTCAAATGATAAGCTGGGTTCCTTGCCAGGAATATTACACTCTAACTGTCACAATCTAATCTCACTGCTTGTTGTACCAACCCAATACCTGAACACAATCTTTGTAACCATACTGCTTCCTTGCTTGCATGTGTGGCTGCCATGTATTAAGCTTCTGTAGTTGAGAGTGCCACTACAGCCTGTCTTTTGCTCATCCAATTGATTGCTCCTCCAAATAGGTTAAACACATACCAACTTGTAGATCTTCTACAATCCAAATCTCCAGCCCAGTCTGCATCAACAAAGCCATGTATGTCCACCACTCTGTCCAATCCCAACCTTCCTTGGTAGCACAATCCATAACTGGTGGTGCCACGAAGATACCTAAAGACCCTCTTTACTGCTGTCCAATGCTCCTTCCCTGGTTTTGACATATACCTGCTCAAAACTCCCACTACATGTGCAATGTCCAGTATAGTACAAACCATTGCATACATCAAACTGCCAACTGCACTGGCATATGGAACATGGGACATGTCCTCTTCTTCTTCCTGTGTCTTGGGACACTGATCTGCAGACAACTTTACACCTATAGGAATAGGAACCTTGACCAGTTTACTTCCATGCATATTAAACCTCTACAATATCATCTCAACATATTTTCTTTGATTCAACCAGAGTTTCCTGTTTGCACGATCTCTTTTAATCTGCATTCCCAGAATGAAGTTAGGAGCACCGAGATCCTTCATGTCAAATTTGGAGGATAGTTGCGATTTCACCTCCTTGATATTATCCATGTTATTTCCTACCAATAACATGTCATCAACATACAACACTACATAAATGAAGTGATTACCAACCTTCTTGGAATATAAACAGTGATCAGCCCTGCTTCTTACAAATCCCAATCCAAGGATGTATGTGTCAAAATTTTGGTACCACATCCTAGGTGATTGCTTCAGACCATATAGTGACTTCTTTACCTTACATACCAGCTCTTTCTTTCCCTTCACTACAAAGCCTTATGGATGCTTCATGTAGATTTCTTTTTCCAGATCCCCATGTAGGAATGTTGTCTTCACATCCATTTGTTCCACTTCAAGATCAAAATCAACAGCAATAGATAAAAGAAATCTAATAG
>ML781532.1:53469-65805 GCA_009831015.1 Picea engelmannii | reverse complement strand
AAATATATAATTTAATTTTCATTTTTATAATTTATTTTTATATTAATGAAATATTTGAAACTTTTCACGTTATATTTCAAAGAATTTATAATATTTTTAAATTTGATTTTATAATAGTTTTTAATTCATAGGGGTAGGGGCTTCGTCAAATTGATGGAGAGGGGATCCCTTATCCCACAAACAAAAGTGCTTCATACACCAATTGGAGTCTGGCTTGGCTGTGAGCTCAAAAATAGATTATTATTATTATTATTATTACAAAATTGCGAATAATCATCATAATTTTTCTCCTCTAATTCACTATATAACATCTTCAAATTTCATATATATAACATCTTCAAATTTCATATGTTTATTATTATCATATTTTTTGAGCTAAAAAATCTCACTCATAAATCACAACAATCACGATAGACCAATTTTTATCTCAATGAACATTAACCGTCATCATAGTTTAAAAAAAAAAAATTCATTGAATTTTAATTAATTTACAAATATATTTAATTAATTGTATTTTTAATTTTGATTATTACACGCTCTACAACCTAACCTAGTATGAAATAGATATTCATGTAACATAACACATTAAAATACTAATTTAAAACATCAAAATAATAATAATAATAAATAAATAAATTATATATATATATATGAATTTTTTCTATTTTGATTTTCCCTCCCTTCAATTTTTATTTTTATAAAAAAAAATTAATATTAATGTAATATTTGAAACTTTTCACACTATTTCAAAGAATTTATAATATTTTTAAATTTGAATTTTATAATAGTTTTTATTTTTTTTATAATTAAAAATAATTTCTTTCCCTTTAAAAATATAATTGAAAATTTTAAACATCACAATATAATATTTTTTAAGTTTTATCATTTTCTTTCTTGGAGGTCATAGGTTCAAATTCATAGGGGGTAGGGTATGTACACATTTGTAGACTTTAGCAGTGAAATCGATGCGATGAGGGGATCCCTTGTCCCACAAACAAGGGAGTATCATATATGCGAAGGTGATCCCTTATCCCACAAACAAAAGTGTCTCATACATCAATTGGTGTGTGGCTTGGTTGTGAGCTTAAAAATAAATTATTATTATTATTATTATTATTATTATTATTATTATTACAAAATTGTAAATAATCATCATAATTTTTCTCCTCTAATTCACTATGTAACATCTTCAACTTTCATATGTTTATTATTATCATTACACAGAGACACTCTACAACCCAGTATGAGGGAGATGTTCATATAACATAACACATTAAAATACTAATTTAAAACATTAAAATAATAATAATAAAAAATAAAAAGAGTATATATGTGTGTGTGTGTGTGTGTGTGTGAAGTTGTTCTATTTTGATTTGTCCTAACTTCAATTAATAGATCACAAAAATAATGTAGTGGTTACATAAGTAGTAATGTATTATAAAATATATTGATATTTTTTTAATATATTAATATATATTTTTTTCCATAGAAAAAAAAAACGTAATTTAATTCATCCTAGAGAACCAAATTACATTCTGCAGGTGCATTTAGCACGAGTCATCCTTGGAGAAGGATGGAAAACCCCGAAAGGGCCAAGTACTAGGCTAAAGAGCCGAAAAGAAACAAAGGTCTCAAAGGTTGCGGAATCGCCAAAGAAGAAACGTAGCAAAAAAAATGGCACTCAAAGAGTGGCCCCAGAAATATGAAGTCTGCAAGGAGAATAGCCACCAAAAAAACAGCCAAGAAAATGGCAGGAGCATAAGAGAAAGAGAACTTGGACGGACCAGGCTAGAGCAGCAAAGAAACCCCCTCAGAATACAGATCCAGAGGGACAACAAGAGAACCAATATTCACGGAGAAGCCAGAAATCGCACACCCTTTACGGACCTCAAAGTGCTGACCTGACATCCAAATATCAACACTGCACACCCGAAAGACGGACCTCAAAATTTCACAACCACGATCAGAAACCCCATCTTCCACTCCAAAAAACAGACCCGAGGGGGGCGCAGGGATCCCCAACCACCAAGATCACTGAGAATAGCCTTTCATTGCATCAAGCCCTGAACATACTAGTTGGGATGGATTGGTGAGTTCCAACCCCACATAAAACTTCCAAAAACTCCTGCACACACTAAAGGTTGAAGAAAAAAAAAGACCATCCACGCAAAACACAGATCAGGTGCCAAAACACAAATCTGAGATTTACCCTCCAGAAAAAAAACACCGAACATCACCCCTGCCATTGCACCCACAGGGTTGGCTTCAAACCTCAGAAAACCAGCGACAGAGCACCAAACAAAACCTCACTTAAAATCGTGAGAAAAAGGCAGCGACATCTAGAGACCGACACCCCGCAAATCGGAAAGGGATCGATCTGGATCTAATGGTAGCAACCACAAACAAGACCGCGCATAGGAAAAAAACACAACCAGATCTGCATGGGGGGAAGCGAATCCTCAATGCAAAAACCCAAAATAAACTTAGATCGGCTCCACAAGAGAGTGCGACCACCACTAGGAAGAACGAGCCAACTATGGGGGAACGTGACATCTGGAGGAGGATGATTTTGGTTCACATGCAGACCAACTACAGCTAGGGAAACCCTAGCTGCAACCAAATGCTCGTGTCTATGAAAATCAATATGAAATGTTCTACTCCATTCAATATATTAATATATTTTTTAATATTAATATTTGTAATACTTTAATATTAATGTATTAAACCATCATAGATCTATTTTAACTCTAGATCTATCAAGCAACGAGAGGGATCAAATCTCTCAAGGTGAAAACCCTTTTTAGAGTACAAAACTTGAGGAAAGGTTAAAGGTTTGCATCTAGAGAGATTTGATCCCTCTCGACCCTTGATAAATCAAAGGTTAAAATGGATCTATGTTGGTAAATATACAAATAAATACAATTAATTGAATTTTTAACTTTGATCACTATATTTCATTAAAATTACTCTTAACTAATTTTATTTTAATTCTCATTTTTAATAAAAATAAATGTTTATTTTAAATTCTCATTTTTAATAAAAATAAGTGTCATCTAGTTAATATTTAGGATTTTGTTTGTGGAAATACAATGATATAAAAAATCAAAATTTACTTTGATCTCAAGTTAATTTTCATCAATGCCAAAATGCCAAATTATGATTCATAATCAACAATGATTGAGTATTTTGATGATGAGTCATAATTCACCAAAACCCTAAAGCATTCTTTCACCATATATAGATTTTAACTCATAATAAAACTTTACTTATATCTAAAAAATTTACTAAATTTGTTAGGATATTTAGACACTTAGGAGTTAGTAAGATCTACTTGGTCTATTGTGTCGTTAGGTAAAAGTGTGTTTTCTAGTGTGATTCTTTAGTATGCATTTATAGTTAGGAAATCCGACGGTCACGATATGTTCCCGACATAAAGTGATCAGACGGTTCATACTCTCCTCGATCTTAACGACCATTGATCTGTGGCTTAACACCCAATTGGTCCATGATCTCTATTTAAAGAGCATGGAGGGTCATTTGCCGATGATCGATTGTGAGAAACTCTCTTGTAAAATCTCTCTGTAATTTTTTTCTTTGCATTAATAAACTGCTCCAAGTGGTCGCATTGGCTAGGACCGTGGATGTTTCCCCGTAGGGGTTTTACCATGTGAAAACATCAGTGTGTTGATCTTTGATCTGGTTATGTGAGTGGTTACTAAAGGTGTTTGTCCTCTGTTGGAATACCTGTGTTGTCGAACATGGTAACAAAATTCTTATTACATTTATGTTAAAGATGTTAGGTAGCTAGAGAGGTAGTAGAGGCCATTCAATGTAAGGTGGACTAGGTCCACTATATTAGTAAACAACATCCATTATTATAGTTAGATATAATAAATGGGTAGTTAAATATAATAAATGTAAGAGGACTTCTTAGAAGGTTCTGTTTCTAGAAGATTCCTCCTCTAGAATGTTCTTAGGTGATAGTAGCACTATATAAATGGGTTAAAACAATGTAATAAGATATGAAGAGAAGTATTGTATTTGGAGCTCAAGCTCATTAGTAGGAAGCCCCCTCGAAGAGGCAAGTGAACATGATCCCTTCCGTAATAAGATCCATTGTATGGTGTTGCCATACCCTAAGGGTTTTGATATAATAAAGTGGTGGGTTTCTATATTGTTTCATATATCTTGTGTGGTGATTGTATTCATATATATTTGGTACTATTGTAATATTTTGTATTCAGGTCTTTGGAACTTAACAAGTGGTATCAGAGCACTTTCCGCAGGAAGTGTGGGCAAATATTTTTATTCTTCGCAGATTTATTTTTTCAGAAAAAAAAAAAGAAAAAAAAAAGAGGGCCGCGAAATTCTGGATGATTTATGTAGGTTTTGGTGCAAAATTTACAAAAATTTTGGTTGTATATCTGAGATCCTCTTAGAAAAACACCCAAGTTAAAAAATAAAATCGTCTGAAACAAAATCCGGGAAGTCAAGTTATTTGCATTTTAAAATTTGCAATTTTCAGGGTTTTTTCTACGAACGACCATGTGATTTTTCGAACTTTTGTAGCAGTTGTGGCTGAATTTTTCAAAACAAATTGCAAATTTGAGTTTCTCTCACAATTTCACCCAATTTCAAAAAATAAATCGCCCAAATCGGAGCTCTGGAAGTGAAGATCTCATTGATTTAAAATCAGCTATTTTTTTGAGTTTTTCGTGATGGCAGCGAGACTGTAGAGTTCATAACTTTTCATAGGGTGTTCATATTGCTACCAAATCCATTGGATAAATCATTTTAAGATCTTTCTTTTGGTATATTTTATGTGGTTTTTTCAATGGCTATTCCCTCTCAAACCCTCGAAGAAATTCTACAGATGACCGAAGCATTCAAAGCCCAATTGTATGACACATTGCATGACCTTGCAGATAGCTTCACATTGCATGACCTTGTAGATGGCCTCAAGGATAGTTTTCGTAGTATTCAAGATTCATTGGATAATATGCAGGAGAGATATCTTATGGCAGACATCAGGGAAATCAAGAAGTATATGTTTGGTACAATTTTGAGGTCGATTGTGATGATTGGTATATGGATAGTTGTCATTTCTAGGATGACAACCACTTTCATATTTTATTTGATGACTCTAATCCACCTTATGTAGAGAAAATCAATGTGACAAATCGGGAGCCAATGATTATTACCAGTGTCCATCATGCATATTCTATAGTGGTATTATTCCTTCTAGATTTTGCTACGACCCTTTTCCACTATGTGGATGGATCTTCTTATTTGGATCCACATGACATGTGTCAGTGTTTGGAGCATCATTTTCAGTTGGTTATTGGGTTTCGAAATCTTCCGGGGGAATTCACATGAGCACTTGGACATGGGAACCTGGTTTACAATGACGGTTGGACTAATTCGGCATGGTGGCTTTCCTTTCTACATGGGACCATGGTTCTCTAGTCTACTTCAACACTATGGTCCACACTTATCCATGGGACCGTGGTATATGGTTGTACACCTTCATACCAAGCGTTGAGGACAACGCTTTCATAAGGAGGATGGAATGTTAGGTAGCTAGAGAGGTAGTGGAGGCCATTCAATGTAAGGTGGACTAGGTCCACTATAATAATAAATAAGGCTCATTATGGTAGTTAGATATAATAAATGGGTAGTTAGATATAATAAATGTAAGATGACTTCTTAGAAGGTTATGCTTCTAGAAGATTCATCCTCTAGAATGTTCTTAGGTGATGGTAGCACTATATAAATGGGTTAAAACAATGTAATGAGATATGAAGAGAAGTATTGTATTTGGAGATGAAGCTCATTAGGAGGAATCCCCCTCGAAGAGGCAAGTGAACATGAGAGGATCCCTTCCATAATATGATCCATTGTATGGTGTTTCCCTACCCCAAGGGTTTTGATATAATAAAGTGGTGGCTTTGTATATTGTTCCACATATCTTGTGTGGTGATTGTATTCAGATATCTTTGGTACTATTGTAGTATTTTGTATTTAGGTCTTTAGAACTTAACAAAAGAACTATAATATTGTTTTTTAAGGCCAAAATTTAGAAACTTTATATTATAAAAGTTGTGGCAAGAAGTTAAGTAACAAAGTACCTTTTGAAGCATGGATGACAACTCTTAAATACCATAACATAAAACTTACAAAAGTTTACAATTATTACATCTGAATGATTTTTGTAGATAAATTTGCAGCTATACAACTTTAAAAAGACTCCTAAAATTCTAATTGCTTTACTAAACATACAAATTATTGAAAGACATGGTGAGTATTGGCTTCTTCCTGCCCAAGGTTGATAGGAAGAGAGTTCTAGTTCCCAAGATCCATGTCCTTCATCATATGGTGGACCATATCTTCTTCCTTTAACTATGTTTGGGTAGAGTTTTTTAACTTTTTGTGCATGAGTTGGAGATTGTGAATCTTTACTTAGGTTGATAACCATGTTCGTCGACATGTTACATTCTACTTCCAATACATCAATTTTTTGTTGTTGCTACACTAGGGTACTCATGATTATATAAATTTGTGATGTACATTGATGTTCATTTTCATGTACCTCAGAGGTCACCGAAAAATGGAGGATTTGTCACATTGTATTTCTTCATGTCTTTGCAAAACCCTTCTAAACTCTTGTGCTTCCTTGTAATCCATGTTAGCAACACAACGGATAAAACAATAGCGCCAACTCTAGTCAAGGGCATTCCAAGGCTCAAGCTAATCCATAGAGATAATGACCCCAAAAAAACCCTATGTTCATCGCACAATAAAATAGCTTGTATTCCACAAATTATACCACCAAAACAAAGTGATAATGGAACACAACTTTTGAAAATTGAGCTGTAGGAAATTTGAGTAGCGAGGGTCCAAATTAACTTGGGGAGAAATCATATAAAGAAAAAGATGAAGACTCAAACAAAACTCAGTAAACCGAGAGGGTCTATACCAAGTAAGCTCCAAAGGTGCAAAGATGCTAATGGGAAGATGTACAACATAGACCACAAAATCATACACATAATACACCCGCACACCAAAGCCTAAAACCAAGAGACAAATTAACTTGTTTCACACCACGAGATAAATTCTAACAAACATAAATTCCAAAATATAAGCCAGAGACTAAGTGAGGCTTGTTATTGCACAATTTGTAGCTAGGAGAAAAGGCTATAAGGTAGAGGGCCAAATTGGCGTAACAGGAACCTATCCCACCCAATGTCATCACGATGGGATGATTCTTTCTCTTTAGGGAGGTGAGGCCCAGGGGAGACGTCCCGGGTGACCTGGGGTTTTGAAGAGGCTAAAAAGATAATTAGACAATGACACGTTTCCCCCTTCACAGATCACCACCAAAGAAGATAGTCCGGCCCATAGACAATGAAGGCAACCAAGTAAGATCCATGCCCGAGAACAAAGCAACAATAAACTTGATATATGTAGGCTTTGGTTAGTACTTCATATATATTAAAGACTATCTGATATTCAATATAAGCAATTTAAAAGTAAATGTTGACGAAGTCAATGTTTACAAAATAGCAATAGCAGTAATGTCACTTCACCAATAAATACTAGAATGATACAACATTTGATATAACAAATCACTTCTTAACTCAATTAATGCCTTCAAAAACCATTCAATTGCTCAAAAGACAAAACATTGTTGCATCAATGATATAATAGCAAGGAGTGATGTCAACATTCAAGTTTAGTAGGGTTAGGTAGAGCTAGGGTTAGTACAGTTAGGGTTTCAATTCGAAGGTATCAAAAGTGTTTAGATCAAGTTATACTTCAACATTTGAGGTCTTAGATCAGTGACTTTAGGGTTAAATGGAGTCAATAATGAAGGACACAGTAGTTGAAGGAGGACAGCTAAGGACTGGAGGGAAGAGCTCTGAAATGCTGCTATGGCAGGGCCTCAGAGACAAAACCCTAGGGGAGAGAGGCTCACTTCGGTGTTGCTATGGCAAGGCCTCGTGCTCTCTCCTCCTTCTTAAGATGGAAAAACAGGCTAGCATGAAAGATAAAGTCAAGACATGAGAGTTAAATGAGGGAGAGTGTTGCTACAACAAGGCTCTATCATCAAACCCTAGAAGAAAACGACCCTAAGTGTAGATAACCTAGGCCTGGGACATCTCCTCCTTCTTGAGCTCTGGAAAGTATGACTACCATATGAAGAGGGGGAAAATGAGTGTAGCTAAGGCTAGGCTCAATCCTTTTTAGCATGAAAGAGCAGAGTGTTGCTATGGCAAGGCTCTATCTCACTTTAGCAAACAAAATGGCTAGAAATCTTGACAGGGACATGAGACAAGGACCAATTATGTGTGCTTGTCACCTAGGGATTATGCAACAAATTTATAACAATAAATTCAAGTAATAACAATACAACCATTCAATTAAGAAGTTTTGCATAATTTCACTTACATTTCACTAAGAAACATCATAGCAAACCCTAGTTGTAACACCTTCCATCAAGAGAAATGCCAAAAAATGCCAAGAGAATCTTCCTTTAACAAGTGCGCATCATTAAATCAGCCAAAACCTTAAAGTAGGGCGCAAATTTCAGACCTCACCAAGTGGTGAGTGAAAGATGATGACAAAATGAGAGTCAAAACCCTCAATATATAGTGTATCAATGACCTAATTTTACTTTTTAGGTCATAAAAAGGCCGACAAGGCCATAATGTCAAAATCATACTGTTTTTACATTAAATGCTAAGTAAAAACCCTAATCAAGAAAAAGGTGAGACGTCAAGCCCCTCTGAGGGAGACGTTAGCCCTTTCTAGGGCCAGTGCAGCATCCAAAAGCAAAACGTTAGCCCTCCTTGGGCTCCTCCAAACTCGCACACGTGCCAACCACCCTGTCCATTTGCCATATGCTCATGATGACATCATAAGCCTATTGGTGACATCCTAGGTCATTTGGAACCAACGTTCCACTACAAGTGGGTCAATCCCCTTAGGTCCAGCTCAACCAAAGTGCCCCTGATGGAACATCCTCTTCTTCTTCGGTGCAAAGGCCCTGATCCATCTCCATCATGTCTCTGCCCCCTGATGGGGTCTCAACATCCATCCGGTGGGCTCTTCAACCCCATGGAGGTCCGAACTAGTCATCTCCCCATGTGTACCGTTCCAAATGGTACATGTCCGTCGGGCATGGTCCTGTACATCAAAAGCTACGCCCTCCATGGGCTCATCAGTCACAGGGATCATAGCAAATGTCAATCACATCTCATCATCAATATTATTAAACATATGCATAAAACCCCTAATACATCAGTCAATAGCTCTAAGACATTACGAAAACCTCCAATACAAGATTGGAGAAAAGGCCAAGGCGTCCTATTGGGCTAGTGTCCATATGAAAAGGAAAGTTTCCCGAAAGATCTCATCCAAGCCATGTAAGTGAGGTGATGTGGCTAGGGGATGTCCAAACATGTGGGTGTAGTGAGGGCCAAGGATGCATAAGTGTTACATGTAGGTGCCTTTGTAGAAGGTGAGTTGTACCTATCATGGATGCATTTTTTCCAAGCCCATTCTTGCCTTTATTCCTTTTATTCTTGTTTTATTCATTTATTTGCTTTTTTTCAAGAACTAACCAGGGGACACTGCCTTGGCATGGTGACTAGAGCTAACAGTGTTACCCACAAGTACTTTCACAAAGATGAGAAGGTTGGCTCGTGATGAGACCCCCTTTCCCTTGGCCATGCAACCAAAGGTCACTGCCCTGGCCTAGTAACCAGATGATGGCAATGTCATACTGTTAGGTACCCATGGACCTAATAGGCTGGCTTGTGATGAGACGCCCTATCCTTTGACTAGGTCTTGTTTTGTTATTTTTCGGGTCCCTCTTGTTTCTTGCTGAGAGGCTTTTTACTGCCTTCTCGGGGATCCCTGGGCGAAGCATCTCGAGGTTTTATTTCTAGGCTTTTGTCTTTTACCAGCTGCTTTTACCTTCTGGGCCTTTAGCCCGTTCTTCCCACGAGATAAGGTGCAATCCTGCAAATTGGTCAACCCAATGCCCGGACAAGGGGAATGGGATAAATGAGCAGGAGATAAGATGTAAAAGTGGTAGTATGATGGGAGCGGGCGATGGCTTTTCAAAAATTCCCCAGTGGCAAACCAAAACCTATGGGCACAGGCTTGCTAGGGCATCCTGTTAATTTCCCCAAGCATGGTCAAGTGGGCTAATGTAAGATCCAAGTAGTTGTTAGAGATAAAAAAAATCAGATGCATATATTTAAAGGTTTCAATGATCAAAAGTGACACATACCATGATACCTGGACCAATTACCTCATGGAGCGAGAACCTCTTCTGATACAGGATCAAGCCGATGGTGACGGATGTTGTTGCTGCTAACAAGACAAAAGATGATGAATGAAGAAGAGGTGGGTCCTCCAGGGCCATGCTCAAGTCAATCATGCTCTCGGTACTCCATGTCTAGGAATTGTGGGCCTCGAGACATGATCTCCTAGTTATCCCTAAAAAGTGGGGATAACATCTCGCTCCAACTCGGGGACATGTGCTCACCGTAGAGCACATGAGAACCTCAACATCTCTGGCATAACCTGCAGACCTGCTCAATCTCGATAGGAGTATCAGTAACAAAATTGGGGCGGTAATGCCACCCCAGCATACACACACACACACACACACACACACACACACACACACACACACACACACATATATAGAGAGAGAGACTAAAATAAAATAATCAATAATGCAAATGTGAAAACAAACTAACATGAAATGCAAATGGTATAATACACGAATGCAAAAAATTCCTACTTACCTGTGATGTCAGGTAACCCCACCCTGGTGGGGTTTGAGGAGGCGCTCGTTGACGGGCACTATCCATCGTCATCCCTCCAATGTAGACAGGTAATAGGAGTCATTAACTGACTTTCTTCCAACCTTGAAAGCGCCTAGCCAGAATCGAGTGTTTTATTTGACATTAGTAGGCTCCCCTTTATTGGCATCCCACATCCATACTATGTCCCCTTCCTTGTACTCTTTGATCTTGAAATTGGTTGTTCCTTGAACAATCCTAGTGTATTGTGCAGAGGGAGGTGGGTGGGATTCTGTTGTAAAGACTTCTTGCTCGGAAGGCTGAATCAATATGTCATCTTCTCTTATGGTCCCAACTTCCCTATCTTTATACCTGTCTAGGAGTTGCAGGTATTTTTCTTTTGTGGACCTTTGTATCTAATCAAAATTTTCTTTTGTTGCAAAAGGCGTATCTTTCGAAAAATATTTGTGAAGAGTTTGTTTAGTCTCGTCATGCGCTTTGTCATGTTTGATAGAATCACCAGGCTCTTGCACATGAGTTGTAGTCACAGGTACATTTTGGAGATGCCCAATAGTTCCATCCTTCAAGGGTATATTCACATAAGCGAGGTCCATTTCAAGAGTACCTCCAAGCTTTGAGGCGAAATTCCTAGATAATAACATCCCCCACACATCTGGGATGTCTACGACCACTATGTCCACGTGGATGACTTTCTTGGGGTATTCTTTAAGGCAAACTTCAACATTCTCAATTACCCCATGTGTGGGTATGGCTTTAGACTCAAAACCACACACTTTCCTGTAAGGTCATGTGACTTTCAAACCCAGTTGTTGCATGACTTTAAAGGACATTATGTTGGCACCTGCCCCTATATCCAACATGCAGTTGTTGAGGCTTTTCTTGTTAATTATTAAAGTCATGAAGAAGGGGGGATTTTCACCGTGTTGGACCCTGAAGTGATCGGCTTGCAATATGATAGGGGGGTCCATGGGTCCATCTGATTCTTGAAATAAATTGTCAAAACGCTCTTTGACAGATGGCACCTTAATGACTTCTTTCAGGGGAATGGTTACATGCATCTTGGATAGTGCCCCTTCAAAGTCAAAGTTCAAGTTAATCCTTTTAGTCTCGGATGTCTTAGGAGGAAGCACATCCAAGGATGGGGGTTTTGTTTCTTCAGTGGTAGGTTGGCTCAGTTTCTTTCTTCTATACACCTGGGACTCTTGTTTCTTTTGATTCTTGGTCTAGGTTGTTTATTATTGCCATTATGGCTTTCCTGGCCGCTTCTTTGATGGCCTCTTAATGTTCTTCAGCCATGATATTTATCTGAGGGCCTTCTATGACATGGCCTATGTTGTTCACTTGTTTATGGCCAACATCACTGCAAGGACATTCATGTTCCCAATGTGCCTCACTGCATTGAAAACACCAAGGGTTCTCATCCACAATGTTGGTAGGCTTTAAGGTGTTTGGGACTTCTATGTCCTTGAAAACATTTTCGTTCCATTCAACGAAACCA
>ML781532.1:41945-52382 GCA_009831015.1 Picea engelmannii | reverse complement strand
CTAGTTGTCTCTGTTTTGTCTCGCAAACAGGTGCTTCAGCAGTGGTTTTGTGACTATCTTGGGCATCAATCTGTGGAAGGGTTTCTCCTTATCTTTGTCTTATCCTTCAAGCCTTCCTTAATCCAGATTGACTTAGGGACGTCTCCCTTGGACTTGCCCTCCTAAATAGAAAGAGCTCCCCATCGAGGTGACAGTGGGTGGGGAAGCTCCTGTTACGCCGGTTTCTGCCTTTGACTCAAGCTATTTAACCTTTCCTACAAACCGTGCGATAACAGGAACCACTCTCAAACATCCCGAAACAATTAATGGTAATGTTAAAAATTTAAGTAAAATGATAGAAAAGGAAGATAAATGAGAATGCTAACAAAGGATAGAAAAAGAAGATAAAGGAGAATGTCAACATTTAAAAGGATAGATAAAGGAGAATGCCAAATTTTAGATAAAGGAGAATGCCAAATTTTACTTTAAGAATTTAACATTACTATTAATTACTAGGGTTAGGTTTTTTGCTTTCACTTTTATTATTATTATTATTATTATTATTTTTAATTTGACTCTAAGTGGTCCCTAACTGCGGCCATATGGAATTGGTATTGTTTTGTTTTTTTATTTAACTTTTAGTGGTCCCTAGCTGTGGCCATATGGCATTGTATAGAATTGGTCTGTTCCTTATAGAACCAACTAATTCAACGATTTAAGGCTAGTTTCGTATTGAACCGACCTGTTTGGTATAGAACTAGCCATTTCTGGTTCAGAACCTGAATAGGACCAATATGTTTGACAAAATAGGGTATTCCCACACAGGATGAACTCCTTTAGTAAGCACTCACACAACCAGATAAAAGAACAATACATCGATGTTTTTACGTGGTTAAAGCCCTCGAAGAGGGAAACAATTCACGACTGCAATGAATGTAGCCACTTAAGGCAATATATTAATGCAAAAGAAAAATATTTTACAAGAGAGTTTCTCACAATCGATCATTAGCAAATGACCCTACATGCTCTTTAAATAGAGATCATGGACCAATCAGGTGTTAAGCCATGGATCAATATAGCTGTTAAGATCAAGGAGAATATGAGCCGTCGGATCACTCTATGTCTAGAACATATCCTGACCATTGGATTACGTAACTGCAAATGCATACTAAAGAAACACACTTTTACCTAGAGACATATTAGACCAAGTTGAACTTAACTAACTCCCAAGTGTCTAAATATCTTAACACCCCCCCTTAAGAACAACTTGGGATAGGATTGAAGGATTTACAAAGGTGACACACTAGGAGAAGGAAGGAGGCATTAGAGCTTATCCCCCCTTAATGACAACTTCCTGAACTCCTAACATAGATCGAAGTTTGGAAAACTTCTCTTCTGGAAGAGACTTTGTGTAAATGTCTGCAACTTGATCCTCTGTAGGGAAAAAGAGCACTTCAAGAAATCAATAAGGGTGCAAAAGCACTTGATAACATGCACCTTGAGGGTGAAAATCAACACCCCCTATGAGATTTTGCTAGCTTAAACAGGTCTTTATCCCATAGAGATGGAGGCACTTAGAAGGTTGATTTTGTACGGGCATAGGGTGGTAGCCATGGATGCCGGATACTAGCAAAAATCAGCCAGGAAGCACTAAAAGAAGAAAGAACACATGGAACAAGCAATGTAAGACATGGTTAAAGGATTGCGGTGTAATTGAGGAAAGCTGTCCAGTACATGAGAATGAGCTGAAAACACACTTAGAAGAATGTTACAAGAAAGGGAAATGGAGGAAACATTCCAAGAGAAAACAACTATACTATCTAGAACAATTTAACACACTAGCAAAGATTAGGGCTCAGGACTACTTGAAGCTTAACATCCCATGGTGAGATAAGCAACTCATAGTGTAGATGTGGACCAACACTCACAAACTGAGGTGTGAGACAGGGGAATGTGTACATCCAAAGGAAGTATGGGAGGACAAAACATGCTAGATATGTGGAAAGGATGAGGTAGAAACATAACAACATTTTTTGATGCTTTGTGCAGCCTATACACACATTGGAGAAGGGTCAAAAACTAAAATCAACACCTAGGAAGATGTTAGAATGTTGTGCTCATTTAACCATAGACAATATCATAATATTGTCACCCAACCATAGGCACGCAGCCACCCTCGAGCACCGTAACCTATGACATATAGAATGATTCCGGAAGTAGCACTAGACCCAAAGGATAACCAAGAGAGAGAGAGCGCACCTTTCTCCAAAGGTAGCGCACCAAGCAGAAAGTCCCAAACCAGAAACCAAGACCAGTACCCCGCCGCAGTCGTTGCAGCTGCACTCTTCCTCTAGACTTGCGCACCACTTTCTTGAGTGTGAGTGTGTTACCAAATGAGCTCAAATGCCTTCTATTTATACTAATCTGGCTAGGTGAACACGTGTCTCTTCAAGCAAGGTCGACCTGTCCTTTTCTGCATATAATACTTCAATATTACTTATTCTGCTGAGTCGACTTGTCTTCTAGGGTTTTCACACATCTGTTTAGGTTTTCTCTTGCTTCCAGAGTACTCTATTCTAGTCAAAGGTTTATCCATGGAGGCTAATAGCTCCCGCAACTACCAAAACATCAACACTCCCTCCTAGCTAGGGAGGTATTTAACCATGATGTTCCCTTCTGGTCTTCATAGCCTTGCTCGCTATGCCATGATCCTCTCGTCATGGTTATGCAGACCATGTTACTGGTAGCATCATTATGTCACACATGGCTACACCCATGTGGACCTGTCAATATCGTCTAGGGCCACAACCTGCTAGAGAACACTAGAACTACATCTCGTAGTGTGTGTCACCATCATTGTCATGGGATACACCCACATGACGTGCTCACCCATGACTACACCCATGTCGTGAGTATCATCATTACTATCATCATTATCCATCCATCTCACATGGCATGGGCAAGACCTACATGGTCTGCAGACCGGTAGCATCACCAGAGCTACACAGGCTATCTCATGATCATCCAGATCATATTACGAGCAACACCATCACAACCATATAGGTTCTCGACTACACTACTAGCGTACTAGACTGTCTCACTGGTGTAGCAACAACTCGACATACTAGACCATCTCATTGGATTAGCCTATAGCTCGGCATAAAGCCTACAACTCGGCATGAAGCCTACAACTCGGCACAAGGCCTACAACTCGGCATGAAGCCTACAACTCGACACAAGGCCTATAACTCGGCACGAAGCCTATAACTCGGTACGAAGCCTACAACTCGGCATGAAGCCTACAACTCGACACGAAGGCCTACTACTCGGCATGAAGGCCTACACGATCCTTCTTTTCGAATTCTGCCATCAACTCCCTTTAACTGAGAGAATCCTCGAACCACACTTCCGTTTGCTGCATGTCCCTATGCATCCTGCAAAGTGTCACGAAACCTTGCTTCAAGTCTTGCTTTTCTGTGGTAACCTTTCTGGAAAACCTCCAAATCGTCGAGCTTAGAAATCCAAGTTAAACTAGGGTTTGATAATCTTCTAGGGGTGTAAACCCTCTTACTCCCTAGAAAAGATAAACCCTAGCAAGGTCTTGTTACAAGGGTGTAAACCCGCTTACTTCTTGTAGCAATCCTTAAGCTCTTTCAAAGACAATAGAAGAAAATTCCTTGATGGTGTTGAATTTTTACTTATACAACTAACAGTTATGATTCTTCTTTATTATTATAATCATTTAGCACATTAGTTGCATAAATAAGATCATTGAAAGAGAGGCAATCACAGAAACAATAGAGACACACAGATTATCCTGGGAAACCCTCATGGGGAAGAAAACCCAGCAAAACTTCTTCAATATAGATAGACCAGAAGAAACAAAGCAGACGATCCTCCTCTACTCCTTCACTAGAAAAGAGTAGTGCACTACTTAACCAAGAGATACCAAGACATAGACCAAAACCCTCCTTGACGTCACCCCCAGTTGTAGTAGGTTCTCCTCCAAGACTTGCGCACTGCAGAGCTAGTTGGTGAGTGTGTATGTGTCCAAATGAGGTGTTGGCCTCTCTTATAAATAGTGGTCCGGCCAAACTATAATTAGGTCTGGGCCAACCTGTCACTTTACCCTCTTAATTTACAATTAACTGTCAAGGCACAATAGGGCCAACTTTTACTAAGGCAGAATAAGGCCTAATTAAATATAATATAATAATATTATTCAACTCTCTCTCAGGTAGAATATTCTTTGAAGTTACAATATTTCAACAGAGGAGGGTGTATCCCCTTATACTGCTCCTAGGGTTTGATAGTATAACCTTGAATTTAAGAAGAAAAACACAAAGTTGCAGAAATTTCTTACCTAATCCAAGAGATAACATGCAAAACCCTTCCTTATCAAAGAAATTCCAACAATTTGCCAAGAAGAAGCATCCAAGAGAAGTCACTGACTCACTAGCCTTTATTCCACCAATAGACAAGTGTAGCATCCATAATGACAAGAAAGAAGAGAGAGCGAATTGCCAAAGAGGGTCGAAATTTTAGTCCAAGAGTATTTTTTCAAGTGATGAGTTATGATCTTGTGATAAATGACTTGTCTCATATTTATATGAGGAAACCCAAGCCCTAGTTTGTCCACTTTACAATTAAGTCCATGATTTTAGGTTAAAACCTAAGTTACAATGCTTAATTAGCAAATCAATTTGTCTTTTTGCTCACATAGGCTTACAAAATGACCAAAAATAACAAAATGATGGGACCTAAGCCCATAAAATTCCTCTCCAAGGTGGCACGTGCGATGGAAAAGCCTCCAAAGGCTAGGACGTCAAGCTAGAAGGGTGCCACATCATCCTCAAATCAAGCAGTAGAGTGGGGCTTCAAGCCCACAACATCACCAAATGTGCCAAACGTTCCACCAAAATGTGACATCATGCCTCCCAAGAGGGATGTTTGGGCATAGGAGGGTGACGTCATCCTCTCTTCATGGTTCCAAGCATCGTTCAAGTGCTAAAGTCACCTTCCCAAGTGCAACATTCATCTTCCAAGGTCTCCAATGAGTGGGACGCTACATCCAACCAATGGGATTTCAAGCCCCTATGGAGGTCCAAGTGGCTTAGCTCCTCCATGAATAGATTTCACCGGGCAAGGTCCTGCAAAGACAAGCAAATACGCCCTCCAAGGGTCCACAAGTCACATGTATCATGCCAAGTAAGCCACATTTAATAAAAGAACCACCCATACATGTGCATTAAATCCCCCCTTTTCAAACTAAACAATTGCTCAAAGACCTTATAAACTTTGCGAAATTTAGGTATGGGAGGATTGTCATGGTGCCCTATTGGGTAGGCCAATCCCAAGTCAAGGAGTGTTTCCCAAGAAGACCCTCTCTAGGCCGTGTAGTGAATATGAGGTGGATGGGGGTAGGACTTTTGGGCATGGGGTCCTTGACATATCAAGGTCTCACATTGTCTCATTTATGGGTGCCTTTGTGGAGGGTGTGCTACATCCCTTCATTTACAATGCAACATTTTTCCAAGCCCTTTATTTGCCTTTCATTTTTTATGGTCTGAACATTGAGTGCCATGTGCAAAGAAAGCAAAGAAGCACCGCAATGCCACTTGAAGTTAGAACACATTGAGTGCCATATGCACTGGAAATTAAAAGACACCACAATGCATTCCCCCATAAAGCGAGACATTTTAGTCATTTTCTTTTTAAAAGGTCCTTCATTTTTTATGGAGAAGCGTTTCATTGCTCTCAGGACCTTAGGGTGAGCATCTAGAAGGATTAGTTATGGCTTTTGACTTTTGCCAGCTACAACACCTCTGGGCCTTTAGCCCCTTCTTCCCATGAAATGAGGTACAAGCCCTTCTTGGGGTCAACGAGCCCAAAAATCCAAAAGATGAGGAAGCAGAGCGAAAGAGGTGCGAAAAGTGATAAGTATGTGTGGAAATGGTATGATGACCCTTCAAGGAGAACCCCCAATAGAAACCCTTTCCCCGAGGGTGACCCACTAACTAGGAAACCATGTCAACCACCATGGTGAAATAAGGCAAAAGGTATAATTTCCAAGCAAACGTTCTACATGTTGGTGTTTACATGATTCTCAGATCTGATAGTTATTGCCTTATGATTAATAACAAGATTCACTTTCATACAACAATGATCATAGAATAACTATACATTGAAAATCTCAACTATAATAATGCAATGGAAATAACAAGATCTAGAAATATTAACCATGCACAGTAGACACAAGAAGACAACACAAGAACACAAGAGTTTATCTTGAGAAATCCAAATTTGGGAGAAAACCCAACAACCTTTCTCTAGAAGAATTCAGTCCAAGATATTACTAGTACATCACCATCAATAGCCAAAATACCATACAGAGAAGATCCTCTCCAAGGCTAGCATCACCAAGACCTAGCTCCTCAATAATATGACCAAGAATAACCAAGCAAGAGCTTCTCCAAGTGTGGCACACTCTCCAAGATAACCAGAAACCCAAAAATAGCGAAACTGCCAAAACTGCAGCTGTAATTGCCTTGTGCAAATTGTAGAAGTTGTTTGATTGTCAAAATGAAATGAGCCAGTCCTGTATTTATATTGATTTGGGCACTAGTCTGGGGCCGACTTCTTATTTCTGGGTCTTCAATTTTATTATTATTGTACCCATAGGACCGACTTCTCTTCCTGGGTTTTCAACTTCTTCCTGGGGATTCTGTAATGGTATAGATGGGTCTTCTTGTACTTTCTTGTGGAGAATGATTGCCCAAAGTTGCAAATCTCCAACACTCCCTCTCAACGAGGGAGGCATTCTCCATACTTGGATTTCTTCTGTCATAGAAAGGTTTTCTTCATGAGCCATGTTGATGTGCCATCTCGAGTCCATCCACTCCTTGACAAGAGAAGGACTACACCTAGGCCATTCAGCACTTGCAAAGCCCCGTGAGTGAATGAATCATTACCCTTGGTCATATCAGCACTAGCATAGCCCCATGCATGACCAATCTGGGATAATGTCTGCCTGGTGCTTATCTGGGCCACTCACCACTAACAAAGCCCCGTGGATGGGTGAATCATTCTCCTTTGGTCATATCAGCACTAGCATAGCCCCGTGCATGACCAATCTAGGAAGAATGTTTGCCCCAACCTGGAGAAAATCAACACACTTGGGCCATTCACCACTAGCAGAGCCCCGTGAGTGAATGAGTCATTCTCCCCTTGGTCATATGAGCACTAGAATAGCCCCGTTCATGACTAATCCGGGGGAATGTCTGCCTGATGTTATCAACATACCTGGGCCATTGACCACTAGCAGAGCCCTGTGAGTGAATGAATCATTCTCCCTTGGTCATATGAGCACTAGCATAGCCCCATGCATGACCAATCTGGGAGAACGTCTGCCCGATGCTGAAACATCAACGCCCATCACTAGCCAAATCAACATGGCTAATCCCGTGTATCATCCTCCTCAGCCAAATCAGCATGGCCACTCTGGAAGGATATCTGCAATCTACTCATCTGTTGATAAGTACTGGAGCTTCATTGCTCCCTTATGTACCATATATCGGATGAAGTCCTGCAAGAAGCTTTCGAAGCCACACTGCTTCACGACTTGCGATACTGGCTGTGACATACTCCGTCTCTGTTGTACTGAGTGCTACAAAAGCCTGCTTCTAGCTTATCCTGGAAATCACAACTAATTCCAAGTTGAAGCAACACCCTGAGGTGCTCAATCTGTCTACTGCACTCCTTGATCAATCAGAATCTGTATATCTCTGCAACCTTACTTCATCACCTGAGACAAATCATATCCAACTGTACCATGCTTCGCTACCACCCACTAGAACGGCCTTGGCTTCAACCAAATACTGGCTCAGGGTGCTCACTGCAAAGCAAATATCTGGCCTGGCATTAACTAGGTACATCAAGGATCCAATCAATTACATGTACATCATGGGATCCACCAAATCTGAATCTGAAGTAGAGTCACTCAACTTCTTCAGATTTGTCATCATAGGTGTTGTCATGGACTTGCAGTCCATCATATTGAATCTCATTAGTATCCCCTGAATGAGAAAGATCTCATCTGATCTCGTCACACTTCTAATCCCAAGAGTACATCCGGACAGGAACCTCCATCTCAAACTTTGAGGCCAACTCCCTTTGTCACTGGAGTAAGTCCTATTGTCCAGTCTGCCTCACTGGATGCTCCCTTTGTAACTGAGACAAAATCCATACCGACTCCTCTTGACTGGATGCCTCCTCTGTCACTGTAGCAAGATCTATTGAAACAAGTGTATCCTCCTAGAAGATCTCATATCTTCTCGAAGCCTCCTCAAATCATGATACATGTCTGTCAGTCTTGGGAGATGTCTCTCTCCTACCTGGATCTAAGGCGAACTCCCTCTGAATAATCGACTCTCTCTTGAGCCAACTGACTCTCTCTGAGATCAGGCTCACTTTGTACATTCTTGGTTAAAACCAAGCTCATCAAGTATCCATCGATCCTGGAGTACCATGCTCCCTTTGAAACATGACTCCCTCTGAGTCTATATAATCTCTGGAGCCATCTGCTCCCTCTGCATCTTCTGAAGTCTGATCTTTAATGAACTGTCCTGGGAGGCTGCTCCTCCCTACTGGATCTTAAGGGTCGACTCCCTCTGAACTCTAGCTTCCTCTGAATTGGTACTAGGTGGGGTCGTATGCCTCTCCACTGGTGGAGCCACCTGCTCCTCCTCATCAATCTCCATGTGGAACACTCTGTATCCCACAAAAGTATCCTTCTTTTCGGAAGGTTCTAAATTTGTCTTCTTCGCCTTCGGTGTATGGATGTATAATTTCATGTATACAACTCCATGTCTGGATAGCCTGCTCCATGTCTCAAACTAGAGACCATCTAATCTGTTGCCTTCTGCAACCGTCACTATAACTCCCTCTCAGAGCTACCACCCGTGACTTGCCCAAAACAAGAGCAATAACAAGGGAAAATAGCAGACAAGAACAATATTCTTATGAATAGGAAATATGAACAAGAATAAAAAATGGGAAACATGAACAACACTTTTCCAGTGTTGTTACCAATCATTCCTCTGTGGTAACCTGCCCAGAACAAAACAAGAACAAAAGACAAGAGCAACACTTTTTTGGTGTTGTGACCTCCATAATAACCTGCCCGTGACAAAGACAACAACCAAGAACATCTTCTAGAAGAGATCAATTTCATCTTGTAAATAAGTGCATCATTAGTATTGAAGAGTGAGCATTTACACAATGATCATTGTACTAACAATATTCAAAACATTTGATAGCAAAAGTACTTGGCAATAATAGATCTCTAAAGGTTTTTTTTTTTTTGTAAGCTATCCTGAAGACATTATATTACCAAATTTGAAATGTACATAGACTGTGCTGTTGGCCTGCCACTTGGGAAACCAGACTAGCAACATAGCATTAGATTGTCTAGAGTGATATGAAAATAGAGTCTTTTGAACTAAAAAGTCTTGTAAATTCTGGAACATAAACTATCTCCTATGCTTGTCATAAAAACTATCAGAGAAATTAACTGTGAATCTCTTTCTATGCTTGATACAAAAATTGACTGAGAATTTCTAATATATTGTTTTGAAGGAGCCTGGATTGAGATCCTGAAGCCTTCCAAACTAATCCACAAAAGAAGAACTTGGTAAACATCAACGCTGATTGGAGGGTTGGCCCTCATCCGAAGCTGCACGAACATCATCCAAGCTGAGAGTAGAGAGGTCCATTCCAACAATCTTCTTGAGATCTTGGAGCCGCAATTGTGCTTGAATATCGTCCACCCGAAGCAGAATTTCCTCTTTGTCATCCTTCCTATCTGTTGACCGCCTATTCAGCTAGGGGGTCAACTCATGTGCCATGAAGTATACATCACCTGATTAAGTATGTTGAAGACAGTATTGGTTCTACTTGGGCATTTGATGCTCCAGCACAAAGTTTTTGTAAATGAAATTTCTGCACCCATGCGTGGGTTGATAATGTAATAAGTCTGCATGAGTCATAGTTAGGTCAAGTACCTTTGGATGTTTCCATTGGGGGAGTTCCTTTCACCGAGGGTTTTTTATCCTCAGGTTGTCAATCGGGCTCTCGGGCCTGGCTGACTTCCCTTGAGTTTTTCCCTTCACATATGCAATAATTTCCTCCAAAGTGGTGAACGGCGTCCTAATGGTCTCATCCTTTGGTAGATTTTGTTTAGGAATGTTGTAAATGACCATGCCAGACAGTGTAGAAAATTTCGCGGAATTCCGTCAAGTATAGCTAGGTTTTTTTCAAGGTTCCGAATTAATTAATTGATTAATTAATCAATTAATTCTGGGTAATTAATGTAAAACTTAGGTCCCGGGATTTGCGATAGGGGTATTTGTACTCAAAAGAAAGCTAATGAGACCCCCTGCACCCGTGGACCAAGTTTCA
>ML781531.1:832240-873479 GCA_009831015.1 Picea engelmannii | reverse complement strand
TGTGTGCAATATGGAAGCTCAGGAAGACACAGAAGTCAGAGTGGGAGAAAACCCACATCAAGGACCCCCTGGAGATCCAAGACATAATAGTGATGGAAGTTCACCCTTAGAAGTATTAGAAACAATGAGGAACCTTATTATTGAATTACAAATTTTCAAAGCGGATAATGAAAAATTAAAAAAGGCACAACAGGAACAACAAGAGATAAATGAAGTCCTGTTACATAGTATAGTTACCAAGAAAATCCCAAAAGATGATAATCATGAGGAAAAAGTCAGCAAAAGGGCTTCCAATAACTCAGGGCCAGAAACAGAAAAAGGAGATAGTTCGTCAGAAGGAACACCCTCAGCTAAAGAGAGAACTGAATCTAACCGAAAAAGAAAATAGGTAGACCACCTTGAAGAAGAATTTAAAAAGATTAAACCAACTACCTTTGATGGAGAATCCAAGACGGGTGATGAAGCTGAAGCATGGCTGTTGGACATCAAAAAATACTTCCAGATCTACAACTATTCCAACAACATGAAGGTCAGGATGGCCATCTACAATCTGAAAGGGAAGGCAAGCATTTGGTGGCAGGACCTGAAATTGGCCAAGGGCCTAAAGGAAAAACAATTGGAATGGTCTAACTTTAAAAAGTATTTCAAAAAACAATACCTTTTGGAAAGTTACTATGAAAGGAAGACAAAAGAGTTCTACGAGTTACGACTTGGACAGATGACAATGAAGGACCTGATAAATATTTTTTTGGAGCTGTTAAGGTTCGTATCGTACATCCGTGAGGATAAAGTGAAAATTCAACGATTTCTAAGCTGTCTACGACAGTCCTACAAGGACAGAATTGAGTTTGACAACCCTAAATATTTGAGCAAAATATTCAGGAAGGCACGAATGTGCTACGATCAGTGTAAACAACGGGTAGATTTTCCCAAAACATGGAAGGATAAGAAATAAGAGCGAAAGAACCAGCGGAAGAAGGGGTACCGGCCAACTCCTTATCGGAATACAACAAAAGGTTTTTCGAGAAAGGATTTTCACTCCAACCATCCAAATACGCAAGGCAGTGGTAAACCAACAAACCTGTGAATGAAGAAGTTTGGAGACAACCCCTGCGAGCCATTAAAGTGTTGGGAATGCAGAGAACCTCATCTAAGGAAGAACTGTCTGCATTTGAGTTCGACAAACATAACTGTTGTTCATAATCTGTAGGAAGCCTCGACAGTGGGAGATGTGGGCATAAGCCTACATCGGATAAATGTAGCCATAGATGGTCGACAAGCTGACCACCAGTCCTCGGTGGTTGAAATTGAAGGTAAAATCAATGATACTCGAATCTCTGTTTTAATTGACCCTGGAGCTACGTTAAGTTATATTACACCTAATGTGGTAGAGGTAAACAAACTTAAGAAACTGAAGCACGCAAAATCGTGGCTTGTACAATTAGCTACTGGTACTAAAAGGAAGGTAGTTGAGTTTGTTCCAGATTTTGAGTTCAGCTTAGACGGTCAAAATATAACGACTCATCTGAATATCCTACCACTAGGATCTTACGATATGATTATCGAGATGGATTGGTTGGAACAACACAAAGCAATACTGGATTGCTATACAAAAATACTTAGCTATAAGGACGATTTTGGCACTGTAAGAACAACCCAAGGTATACCAAAACCAGTATCAGTCAGACAAGTTTCAGCAATGCAACTCAAGAAATGTATGAGGAAGGGATGTCAAATTTATGCCATCCAGGTAATGAATCTGCTAGGAAAGGAGAATAAGCCAAAATTAGAAGACTTTGCTGTCCTATGTGAGTTCAGTGACATGTTTGTGGATGAGATACCAAAATTACCCCCTAGAAGGGAAATAGACTTCTCCATGGACCTGTTACCCGGTTCTGCCGGTATATCAAAGGCGCCTTACTGGATGAGTCTACCAGAATTGACAGAACTAAAAATACAATTACAAGAATTGTTGGAAAAAGAGTACATCAGACCAAGTGTCTCACCATGGGGAGCACCAGTCCTCTTTGTGAAGAAGAAGGACGATACTCTAAGATTGTGTATCGATTATAGACAACTGAACAAAATGACTATTAAGAATAAATACCCCTTACCCATGATAAATGATTTGTTCGATCAAGTAGGGGGGGCCAAGATCTTTTCAAAATTGGATTTACGATCCGATTATCACCATGTTCAGATAAAAGATGAGGACATAAAAAAAACAACATTTCAGACAAGATATGGGCACTACGAGTTTGTAGTTGTACCTTTCAGACTCACTAACACCCCAGCCACGTTTATGTGCCTAATGAATAGTATTTTCAGTGAGTACTTGGACAAGCTTGTGGTAGTATTCATCGATGATATCCTAGTCTATTCAAAGATGGAGGAGGAACATGAGGAACATGAGGAACACTTAAGAATAGTGTTGCAAATGTTAAGGAAGCACAAGTTGTACGCCAATTTTGATAAGTGTGACTTCTATCAGAGAGAAATACAATATCTTGAACATGTAATTTCAGCAGAAGGCATTGTCGTAGCCCCGGAAAATACGAAAGCCATTAGGGAATGGCCGGTGCCTAAAGATGTAGCGAATATACGGTCATTCATGGGGATCACCGGATATTACCACAATTTTATAGAAGGGTTTTCCAAGATAGCCTACCCTATCACTTCATTACAAAAGAAAGGGACCAGGTTTAACTGGTCGGAGAAATGTCAAGACAGCTTTAGGAAACTAAAAGAGTTATTGACAATGACACCCATCTTGAAAGTAACAGATCCAAATAAAGACTTCGTTGTATGTGTTGATGCGAGTAAAGAAGGACTAGGTCATGTCCTAACCCAAGAAGGACATGTTATTTGTTATGAGTCCCATAAATTGAAGGAACAAGAGCGAAATTATGTCACTCACGACTGAGAATTAGCAGCGGTAATACACGCCTTAAAGATGTGGAAACACTACATAATGGGCAGAAGATTCCTATTATTAATGGACAATAGCAGGGTGAAATATTTGTTTAACCAACCAGATCTTAACGCAAGGCAAGTAAGGTGGCTAGCCTTCCTGAGCAAATTCAACTTTGAGGTCAGACATATCAAGGGCAAGGAAAATAAGGTAGCAGATGCTTTAAGTAGAAGAGTCCATGGGTTATTTGAGATAAATGTTAGCCGGGAAACAACTGATCTAGAAGGAAGAATAAGAATGACAGGCATTGATGACGAAAACTATACGAAAATAATGATAGAAGCACCAGAGAATACCACGAACTCAGAGAAACTAGATCTAAGTATCGACGAGAAGGGACTGCTACGATTTAAAAATAGGCTTTACATACCAGATTCATCAGAATTAAAATTAACAATCTTGGACGAAGTGCATAAGAAACCATATTCTGGCCACCCAGGTTACTAGAAGATGATAACAACACTTAGGAAACTATTTTATTGGCCTAATATGAAGGGAAAATAGCAGAATACTTGGCTAGGTGTCAGAATTGTCAGCAGGTTAAGACCGAACATCAACATCCAGCCGGCCTATTACAACCATTACCCGTACCAGAATGGAAATGGGAGACCATATCGCTAGATTTTATAACAAGTTTTCCTAAAACATAGAAATAGAACGATTTTATTATGGTGGTAATCGATAAGCTCAGTAAGTCTTCACACTTTATTCCTGTAAAGTCTACTTTTAAAGCTATAAATATTGCTGAGATATTCATGAAAGAAATTTTTAGACTGCATGGTATTACTAAATTGGTGATTTCAGATAGAGATGTAAAATTCACATCCGCCTTTTGGAAGGAATTGTTTGTAGGGATAAATACTAACTTGAATTTCAGTACGAGTTATCACCTGGAAACAAATGGATAGACCGAAAGGAAAAACCAATTCATGGAGGATATGCTCCGCATATACATAAGAACAAAACCAAACAAGTGGGAAGACTATCTACACTTGGTAGAATTTGCATACAATAATGGATACTAGACTTCGTCTAAATTGAGCCCTTTCAAAATAATGTATGGAAGAAAGTGTAGGACTCCAATTAGCTGGGATAACCCGGCTAGCAGACTCATGGTAGGACCAGAGATGCTCCAAGAAATGGAAAACACGGTAAGGAAGGTACAACATAATTTGAAAGAAGCACAGGATAGACAGAAAAGCTATGCAGATAAGAAAAGAAGACACTTGGAATTTCAAGTGGGAGACCATGTTTATCTAAAAGTCAAATCTCGAAGGAGTTCGTTAAAGTTAGGAAACTGTGCCAAGCTGGCACCCAGGTTTTGTGGGCCCTTCGAGATACTAGCTTGAATTGGACCTGTAGCCTACCAACTTGCACTCCCGGCTAATCTGAAAATCCGTAATGTTTTTCATATTTCCTTGTTGAAAAAGAATATTCATGACCCTACTCATATGATTGATTGGAAATTGGTGCAGGTGGAACACGAAGGAGAGTTCCAAGTGGAACCCCTGCGCATTATGGACCAGAGATAAATAGCACTTCGAAACAGAGTCGTCGCTCAGGTAAAGGTGCAATCGAAGCACTTTAGTCCTAAGGAGGCCACTTAGGAGTTGGAGGGAGATTTGCGAAAATCTCATCCACTCCTGTTCCAAGAAAGGATCGAACACTGAGGACAGTGTTTTACTGAAGAGGGAAAGGATGTGACGTCCCAAAAAAAATAAAATATTTAGAAATTTAAATTTGCTAGAAATTCATTCCGTTTCTAGTAAATTCGAATTGGAATTTTTTTGCCTTTTATGGAAATTTCGAATTTCGAATTTGATGATTGTAATTAATGATTATGACTGTTGGGAAGAAACTTGATTTGACCCAACTGACTATTTGACTATGACACTTGTATGAAAACATAATATTTTATATTTATTGTAGGAGGGCAAATGGAACAACCATGTTAAATTTAGCTGACCATGACTCCATGAGTGGGGAACACATTGGAATTAACTCTGTGCTTATTGTTACAAGTGGAAAATCAGTGATTTGGCCATTGGAAGCCCCTGAAAATCAGGGATTTAGAAAGCTGCGAAAATTACCCATGGGAGGGAAAAAAGTCCTAGGCGAATTAATAAATAGCATATGTGAGGAGGCAGGACGCTGTCAAGTATGCTGGGAAGGAAGACTATGGAGTCTATTCTCTGTTTTCTTGATGTTATGAACACTACTGTGCGAGTGTGAGGCAAGGGAGATACTACTGGAATTGAAGGACATTGCTGGAGAGGATATTCTAATTCACCCTCATGGACTCATGGTCAGGCTAGCAGGTGAATCGGGAAAGTAGATTGGCTTCCCTATTCTATGGTTGGGTGGAATGTGACTGTTCCCTTTGTCTTTCCACAATTTGACTCAGATAAGTAACTCTACCTTATACTAGTCCAATGTCATGTGTGCAATCTGGTTGCTTCTATATGTAAATTCTAGCTGATGGCAGTGATGGAAAGATCTATTATTTTTTATTTCATAATCATTGGCTGGAAATGGACTCATTATGTAGATTTAATGTCGAATAGTTAATGAGATATTGGAATATACCAAACAATAAAAAAAAACGAATTCTGTAGTAGTTATTGATTTCATAATAGATTACAGACTACAGTGAGCCTCTTAGTTCTGTTAAGAAAAGGGAAAGATTTAAAATTGTTTGTATGAATACTTGAAGCCACACGCACCAATAACTATGGAAGATTTCATCGTCCTACAAATTATTTACAGTATACAATGAAGCCTCCTCTAATGGGAATACCAATCCAGTTTATTTTTAAAGGTAAATATACTCCTTAATACAGAGATATTAAGCGATATGTATATCGAACTGTGTGAATATATCCTGAGCATTTAGGTATAAACATATTGAGATTTCTAGATGATATAATATGACGTTGGAATAGACTGGCCTATCAAGGTATTCAAAAGACTAGACAGATATACATAAAACATTCACATAGGAAATACGATTTAAAAACTTATCCAAACCCCATTGCAGAAAATTGAACATTTGTACATCAGCATGGTAGTGGGGTACTTTGGTAATGACCCTATGGTTTAGAGGCGCATCTACAACACATAGATTTAGATGCACATCTACAGTAAAACTAATGTCGTAAGTACAATGCTACAGGACATCTAGTATAATGGAGTAACGAAGCACACAAAAGGAAAAGTAAGCCCAAATTCTTTTCTGGAAAATACCGATCCCTTTTAACCATAGAAAGTAAAAATTTCCTTTCCCTGTAAATCTTATACAAGAAACCCCAAAGGAATCTGGACAGAGTCCCACAGACTTACGCTACTCGAAACCATTGCTTATGACCGACTCTAAAAACAAAATAGTAAAATGCGGAATAAGACTCAGTTCCTACTCCTACCCAAACGACTAGTGCTATAACAAGAATACAAGTGTACAAAGCTTAAACGAAATCTGAAAGTCATCACCCAAGCTCGGCGAAAGCAAAACCCTCATGTGCAGATGTTTTATACTAGTTTTTCGGTAGTACTCTATTATTAATCGAATCGGTTTGAGAAGAGATCGTGTACATAATAATGAGTCTTAAATTTCTGGAACATAACTAAAGATTTCAAATATGTAATAATAAATCATTTTCGGAAATATCAAGGAAAACATTTAAACAGTGATATACGAAATCCTTTTCACACAAGGAATAATACTCAAGGCATAAATATCAAAATGTTAAATAGTACGACTGTCTGTCTATCACAGTTCCAACCAGGCACGAGCTTGTCTTAAAGTATCTTCACACCAAAATGTTTATATACAAAAATTAGGGGCGTACCCCGTATCAATTGAATATAGAACTTGGAACAAATAACTTCAAACATTAAGGATGAGACAGAGCCTTGACCATCGTTATAGACGGAAGGGAACTGTTTCGAAACCTGAATACCTCTTGAAGGAGTGAGAAGGGCATCCCCATGCTTTGACATGACCGCACCTACACAAACTATGTGGAGGATTACAATGTATTCAACAGAAAAAAATGATGATTCAATTACAGAGCAAAATTCTAGAACAATGTTCGATGATTACTTAGCTGAAAAGGTGCTCTTGCCAACTGCCATCGTGCTGTTCCGTTCACCTCCCAGACCAAGAAGGGAGTAGGAGTATGTGTCACCCTGATGGGTACCCTCGCACAGTAAGGGGCCCATCATTAGCGAAGGATACCAGTCTCAATCAAAACACTACAGAAAAAGAATTGCGTATAATAACCATAAATTAATATTAAAACATAAAATTAATATGACTTTGCAAATGTGAACATGAAGGATTAAACGACCCCGGCCATGAGAACCCCCCTACAATTATTATATGGCACTAACAAAGTTAACACAGGAAACCCTCTCAAGTTCAATAGTAGGCCAACAGGTCTATTGCACTGCCGAGTAAGGGAAGAACGGACTTGACCCTCACCAAAGAAAAACGATTGGGAACTAGGACTTTACCGGAAGTTCAAAGAAAAATATAGCATATTACGAAAAACGACTGGAAACTAGTACTTTACCAAAAGTTCAAATAAAAATACAGTATATTCTGAATACACTCGTTCAACATACAATCGTAGTAAGCCCCTCCAAGGAAGGAGAATAACTCGGCCGATGGAAAGATTAGTACAGAGGAGGGGTTAAACCGTGAAGAACTAAACCTAGCCAGGGTATCATCTACCATTTCACACTGATTTTGAAGGTTACTACCGAAAGACAGACCGAGATCAGAAGCAGCAGAGTCCTACCAAACAAGTTAAAGAGAAAGAGATAGTCAAGGGTAAACTTACCCCTCGCGCAGAGTTGCGGTCGAGAAGTTCCACCCAAGGTCTTCGCCCATCTAGTACAGGGACCGAATCCAAAACCTATACTCCCAAGGATAAAACCAAATGAAGAATAGTCTGAGACATTCTCATCTCCTTCACTAAACCAAAACTGGAATGCAAATCAAAATGGACTAAAATGACGTTTCTCCCTTCCACATGAAACCAAAACCAGAATGAATGTGAAACTGCAGGCGAAACCTTTCACAAGGAGTAAAGGGGATGGGGTCTTCGTACTTGGGCCATGTGCTTATGGGGTATGTGTCGAATTGTCAATAGGGCACGCCAGTTGAGCTCTAATCTCACAGACATTTCTCCAGGCGCTTTAAATGTTGCAGATAGGCCTTTAAGGCACGAGGGTTCCAGTCTGTATCGATGGTTCAGAGCATTAATGGCGAGGTAACCAGATGGCTGACTTGATACAATGATTATGTTAAAACCCAACTACCTTTGCGTTAACCACCCGAGGAAAATAGCCTTGTCATTACCTAACGAGTGAGTGGTGTGCACACGGTTATAACCATAACTTCACAAGTTAACCTCTGCGTAATATATTTCCAAGGTGCAAAGTTTAATGTTCGAATCTATTTGAAACCCTTTAAACTTTTGTTTTCGATTAATGTTAACCTCCTCATAGATCCTTTATAGATATCGGACTTGGTATCATAAGGCCATAACTTTGACCCTCGGATTTGTATGAAAGACACTCAAGGAAGTCACATCTCCTTAATATAAGGTGGATTTGGAAAAACGAAACCATAGATAACAATATGTTGGAATGAAAAATGATATCCCTAGCTAAGAACTTTGATCACATGTAGCTCACTGCCGAAAACAGGAAGTGACGACTTTGTATTAATGTAGGATAAGAGGAGTAAAGGGTAATAAGACTGCTGAACATGTACCCAAGAATATTTTTTTTTTTATGTGAATTTTGAGGTTCATTACACTTCCGGTGGTAAGAGAGTTTGCGTACGTATTTCCGGAGGAGTTACCTGGGATGCCACTAGAGAGGAAATTGGATTTTACCATAGACCTAAAACCAGGGACTGAACTGATAGCAAGAACGCCTTATCGAATGTCAACCCTGGAGTTACAAGAGTTGAAAATGCAATTGAAGGAGTTGCTGGACCTGGGATTGATACGTCCTAGTGTTTCACCGTGGGGTGCACCTGTTATTTTCATACGAAATAAGGATGGATCATGGAGGATTTGCATTGACAACCATCAATTGAACAAGGCCACGATCAATAATCAATATTCGTTACTGAGGATTGATGATCTGTTCGATCAAATGAAAGGCGTGATGGTGTTCTCAAAGATCGACTTGCGATCAGGATACCACCAATTACGGATTAAGGAAGATGACATCCCTAAGACTGCCTTTAAGATGAGGTTTAGACATTACGAGTTTACTGTTTTACCATTTGGACTGACAAATGCCCCAGGGGTATTTATGAGTTTGATGAATGGGGTGTTCCGTGAGTACTTGGACAAGTTTGTCCAAGTATTCATTGACGATATTTTGATCTACTCTCAGACGATGGAGGAGCATGACGAGCACTTGCGCTTGGTGCTATAGTTTCTGCGAGAGCACAAATTGTATGGGAAGTTGTCCAAATGCTCTTTTTACCAATCGAATATTCACTACTTAGGGCATGTCATCTCCGGTGAAGGCATCGTCGTGGATCCAACAATGGTCGAGACTATCATGGAATGGATTGCACCGACAAATGTCCCAGAAGTGCGCAGCTTTATGGGTTTAGTAGGATACTATCAACGGTTCATCGAGGGATTTTCGAAGATAGCAAGTCCTATCACGGAGTTGTAGAAGAAGAACAAGAAGTTTGTATGGACCGAGAAATGCGTGGAAGAATTTCAGAGGCTCAAGGATTTTTTTACAACGACACCAATACTAAAGGTCCCTGACATGGACATGGACTTCTTGGTATGAACTAACGCATCCAAGGAAGGCTTAGGCAGAGTCTTGATGCAAGATGAACGAGTGATTGCTTACATTTCGAGGAAACTGAGAAGGCATGAGGAGAACTACATGACGCACGATTTGGAGTTGTTAGCCATCGTATATGCCTTGAAGGTATGGAGACACTACCTTGTTGGATGAAAATTTGAACTAAAGACTGACCATTGTGGACTACAACACATTTTTACGCAAGGCGACCTAAACACGCAACAACGACGTTGGTCGGAATTGCTTAGCGAGTATGACTTTGAGATTACTTACATAAAGGGAACAATGAACCGAGTGGCAGATGCATTGAGTCAGAGACCATGCATCTTTTCGGTGTTTCCTCTTCAGATGAATCTACGTGAAAAGATTCTAACTTTACAGCGTGATGATGACTAGTACAAAGAGGTTGAGGGTTTTATCGGACAAAACACAATGATGATACCACGATTTGAAGGATTTTTGTTTGATAGCGATGGATTATTGAGGTTTAAAAATCAGATCTATGTACCATCGAACGACAAGTTGAGGATGTTGATTCTGAGCGAGGCTCATAGAGCAGTTTACATGGCTCACCCGAGAGTCACGAAAATGAGGGCAGACCTTAAACCCTTATTCTTCTGGAAGGGAATGAAGGCAGACATAGTCAACTATGTGGCCAGATGTCTAGAATGTCAGTAGGTAAATGATGAACATAGACACCCAACAGGATTACTTCAATTGCATGCCATTCCAGAATCAAAATGGGAGGTTATTTTGATGGATTTTATTGATTGGATTGCCACTAACGGCAAGGAGACATGACTCGATTTTCGTAGTAGTAGACACTCTGACAAAGAGTGCTCACTTTATTCTTGTGCGTATGATGTATCAGGCACTTGACATAGCTAGAGTTTTCATCAATGAGATTGTGAGGCTGCATGGCATGCCTAAGAGGATTATATCCGATCGAGGATCGGTGTTTACCGGACAATTTTGGATGAGATTCCAAGAGGCCTTGGGAACCCAACTTAACTTTAGTACTGTGTATCACCCGAAAACTGATGGGCAGACTGAACGAATGAATCAAACCTTGGAGGACATGTGCATGTACGTGATGGACCAACAAAAGCATTGGGAAGAATTCTTTCCAGTAGTGGAGTTCACTTACAACAACAGTTACTAGAGCACCATTAAGATGGCGCCTTTCGAGTTTCTTTACGAGCGACCATGTCGGACGCCCTTGAGTTGGTATTGGCTTGAGGATAGGGTCCTGGTGGGACCAGAAGCAATCCAAGAAATGGAAGAGAAAATGCAAACAATAAGACAAAGGATTAAAGAAGTGCAGGATCAACATAAGAGTTATGCTGATGCACACCGTGTCAACCGTAGTTACGAGGTCGGCAATCGAGTCTTCTTGCAGGTTAAATCACATAAAAGTACGATCAAGTTTGGGAAGGGAGCTAAACTCTCTCCTAGGTTCGTGGGACCTTTCGAGATTGTGGAGAGAAAGGGGCCCGTGGCCTATCGAATAGCCTTGCCTGAATCTTTGAGGTGTATGCATGATGGTTTTCATGTATATGTTTTGAGACACTATATTAGTGATCCTACACATGTTATTGACATGAGTTCCTTGCAGGTATCGGATGAGGGGGAGCTCACAACTGAGCCGGTCCACATCTTGGATCATCGCGTTCGACAACTACGATGTCGAATGATAGATCAGGTCAAGGTCCAGTGGAACAATTATAGTCCACACTCGACGACCTGGGAGGACGCATCTGATATGCGCCAACAATTTCCATTTTTGTTTGATAGATAGACATATGATACTGTGATACACTTTATTTCAGCATTTATACTGTGAAACTTAGGGACAAAGTTTAGACCAAGAGGGGGTGTATGTAACATCCCGCTCTGGCACACTGAGCGAACTTATTCTTTGAGGACAATTGCTCGCAAGTGATTCAGATTATTATGCTATTAAAACTTTTGATTTTGATTATGAGGTGTTATGGGTTGATGACATGTTGTTTTACCGCTTTGACTAGATAGCTGCTATTGACTTGGTTTTACTAAGTGTGCAGGATTTTGGACCTCGAGGATGCAAAGGCATCGACGAAACCCCTTGGACTCCAGATCAAGTCAGGGAGTGTGCCATTGGGGTTTGATTGTTTTACTGTGATTTTAGTGCATCTGAAATTACATGGTTTAATAATCTTTGAAGGATATATACATATATGATGTATTTGAATTAAAATGAATTGATATTTGTATTACAATATTGTAGTGGGGGTCATGAACTCAACAATTAGAGAGGCCTTGAGCCAAGTCTAAATAGGGACACCCATTCAGAAAAAGGAAAAAAAACCTTGTAATTCGATTTAAAATAGAGATCAATTATTATTTATGCATATATCTATGTTGATGAGATGGATTGGCCATAGGCCTATTGTTAATAGATCATATGGGTGTCAAAGCTATTGAATATATGACCTTGAAGTAGCTACCAACACTTTGAGGAGAAGTAAACCCAACATGGTTAAAGCATTGAAAAGAGACAGTTTGTAAGAGTTGAGAAGTTTTGATGTGAAAATCTAAGAGGAGAACTAACACTTGAAGGAGAGGATAGTAGAGTCGGAACTAAATCTTGATACATTAGACAAGTAGCATGTAATTTTCCGAGAGACCAAGGAAGTACGAAAACTTCCCATTCCCACTACAAAATCCAACACCGTGATTGAGACAAACATGCTAAGCTCACTCTCCATGGAACTTTATCAAGATAAACTTAGTACCAAAGGCATCAATTCCAAACTTGTGAGAAAAAATGGGATATAATGGCCAAGGGCTAGGAAAGATAGGCCAAGGGAAAGTATACCCGATTGTAACTTAATAGAGGCCTAGGTTTCAATTCCAAAGAGAAAGTGAGTAATTACATATTAGATCAATCTAGAACCAACAAGATAACCCTTTTTAGGGAAAGAGGACCCCCAAAAAAGACCATTTAAATTAAAGAATTTAGGAAACTGAAAAATGGAATGCAAAACACATCATTCCAATATACTTCTGGAAGCTTCAAGTGAGGGTATCAAATGGATGTTTCCAGCACCCAAATCTACACCCGCACTTGGAGAACCAAGAAAATGATTTAGCAAGAACAAAAAAAAGCATACAATGAAGAGGTACAAGTCAAGGCATCTTTGGTTTGTTTTTATTGTAAGAAGAAAAGTCACAATGTTGATGCTTTTTTGGCACTCTAGCAAAAAGAGGATGTTACATATAAAAATATTAAGTTAGGTAATAAACAACATAAATAATAAATATATAAATATAATAACAAAGGATACTAAAAGGAGTCTAATAAAATTAATATGTTAATAAGGAGACATGACCTTTAATGAAAAGATACCAAGGCACCTGCTTAGGAATATTTATACGAAGCTCCTCATTGTAAAATAAAAATCATTCATTCATATTCTTAGTTATAACATATTTTAATCAATTCTAGAATAAATTAAGTAAATATGTAATCATGAGTTTATGCTCCATTGTTATTATATCTAGTTGAACCAAGATCCATCCTACTTAATCATCACTTCCCAATACTTAGTTATAGCCCATCTATACCTAGTATACTTGAGACACCACCTATACTTACCTATCATACTTCATTCATCGCTCATTTGTACAACTACCAATTTCATAATTACATCGTAGAACCAAAATTCAATTATTGTATAGTCACCATAAGAGATCATGTCATATAGCCATCAAAAGTTTCAAAAATTAACAATTGTACAATTGTTCCAAGAATCCTCATATTACCATACACATTTGTACATTGCAATTAAAGTGTAGACGTAGTTGGAACATCAAGATTAGCAAAACTTCTCTTTCAAGGAAAATGAAAATGGTGGGTAACACATATTTTAATTCTAGATTAGAGAACTTGGTGGAACAATACAAGTAGGGAAATAAGGAGAACAATGAATTGAAAAAGGATCTTCAACAAAAATATGATAAACTTAACCAAGAAATTGAATAGACCCATGATAGTATAAAACAAGTAATAAAACAAAGTGGTGACATTCTAAGATATGAATTAATAGTAACAACAAAGATGAAAATCAAAAAATTAAGGAGGCAGTGAGGGATGAGATGAAAGAATACACCAAAGAGATGAGGGAACTAAAGCCTTTCACAAAAGTTATTTTAGATAATATTTTCCACATACGATCAATTGATTTTTTTTTTTCAAGTATAGCTTATTCACAACTAAGTATGCCTACAAATGTCTTAGTGATCACCAACCATTCACCACCCAATAAAAATACACCAATTTTCACGTACCCAATGACAGAAAAACTAGATCTATCAAAGTTGGGCAAAAATGAAAAGTTATGTGTGGCCTAGTTTAACAAGGAATACTAATACTTTAATATATATAATATAAACAATGATGACAATTCAATCAAGTATTCCTCCATGAAACTTGATGGCGATGCATATAATTATTGGTATATGTGGTGGAAGAAGTCATCCTATTTAGTTAGTCGGGATACCTTCAAGACTAATTTCTTTAAAAGATTACACAACATCACATAGGAATATATTTTTGCAAGAATTCACCACAATACAACAAAAGGAAAATGTGGATGAATTTGCATGTGGATGGGAAACATTGGATATGCGAGTACTCGAAACATCAATAGAAAAACTAATCATATCTTATGCGACAAGACTAAAACCACACATCCAAAATGAATTCAAAATGCATGATATTATGTCCATGGAAAACAATAAATGCAAGGAAAAAGTCACAGAAGATAAATTCGAAAGATCATCATTATAAAAATTTAACATGGTTTATTCACAATGGAAGGAGTAAAAATGTAGATATTGTGGAGACAATTCATCACCCAGACACAAATGCAACAATTAATTTTTGTATAAATATGAATTTGAAAGAGAATCAGACACCTCAAATAACAACTCCAATGATGAAATGAAAGAAAATTGTTGTCATAGATGTGCATCCAATCACTTATATCATTGGAAAATTATACATGGGAATGAAGTAGATGTTTTTGCTAAAGAAGAATCTTTGATGAGAATGAAAATTGACCAATATTGTCTTTAGCTTTGATCACAACATTAGGTATACTTGTAAGGAAGAAGAATCAAAGATCCACAATAAAGTTATAAGTGAAAGAAAAGAATTGCAACCATCTATAGCAAGATATACTTTACCTCATTTAAGAAACAATGGTAATAGCCATATCTTTTGGAACAAAAAACCCATGATATTGCATGTGGAAATTAAAGAAAAAATAGAATCAATGACATTAAAACTCAAGGGAAGCACAAATAATAAAAATATCGCTATCCTTGTAGACTCTGGAAGAACACACAGTTTCATGGATACCAATCTTGCAAAACAACTGAACCTTTTTGTATACCCTTGTAGTGCTATTTTGCTTTGAATTTATTTGATTGATATGTTGATTATTATCTGAGGGTATTCTAGTTACAAGAATTACCCATTTGGTTGATATCTATACACTTATGGGTGATATGATCTATATTTTTTTTTTTATTTGGTTTAATTATTTATCGACGTGTACATATATCCTTTATTTTTTTGTTTCAATATCCTGTGACGGTATGAGATAATTAGATTTTACTAGATGACGTGATGAATCATTGTGGCATATGTGTATGTTGAACTACATCTTGATATCAATCTATGTGTGAATTGTTAGTGAGAATTTGTAATGTACCTCAAATTTTGACATAATTTTTTTTTCTATGGGACACTAATCTCCATTTTAGTTTAATAAATTCCTAGCGAAGGGGTGGTAATGTTCATTCTAATCATAGATCTATATTTCATCTACCACACGATGAAAATCCTACCCTAGATTAATTTAAAACTTAATAAGAGTAACTCTCTAAAAGTTCTGTCACTTTTCTTCAACACATATTTAAGATATATCTACCTATATAATAGTTTATGTATATATAGGACTTGTAGTCCTAAGTTCTCTTTTAACATATGAGTCCTTATGCTTGCGCGCAAGGCACTACCATTTCGTATTAAAGTGAAAACATCTACCAAAGGAAAATTCGTCGGGAGTTATACCCTAGATAGAATATCAATGGCATATTATGAGTTGGTAACATCCTTTGAAAAGGTCTGAGTCATTAAATGAACTTTCCTTTTGAATTCGTTCATGGTTGAAGTTCTTCTAGTCACTATGCTTAAAAGGGTTTAGGTAAGGAAAATCCCACGCGAAAACCTTGTTCAACTAAGTCTTAACTCAATTTCATCTCAATAAAACAAATCAACGACGGTAGTCTAACTGAGATGAAGTAGTTAGCACCTAACTAGTCTCGACTAGTCGCTTCACGAAGTGACTATCATTAATTTCACATTTTCGGTTGTTAAGGGTAGGAGATGTACTTGTCAGAGAAAGTTAAGACATCGCTTCTGTGATTAATGGATGTCTTGTATGCGCAAGTTACAATGGCCCTTCCACCTGACCTTCCTCTAATATCATCATACTAAATCTACCTTAGCACATGGCTCGACCAACCCAATACCTTCGACATTTACTCTTCATATCTCACCCTCCCCTTAGGGTTAGGTAAGTTTTTCCTCATCATTCTAAACTCTCCGAAAATGGCTCTGCATGTTGTTCCTTCGGTGTGGGGGAAACTAACGTTTGGGAGGTCGTTGCTTAGCAAACCAGTCGACAATGTCTGTCTCCCTGGTAATTTTTTAAGAGGCCATCATGTTTTTAAACAAAATAGAAGAGTCTTCTGAGATTCGTTACGGTGAAAGTCATTTCATTCTGTAGTTCTTGTTATAGCGTTTATTTACATCCTCCCCTCAACACTAACGCTTGAAATCCTTCGGGTTTATTCCTGTTCTGAAACAATTTTGGGTTATTCATTTATTTCCATCTTGGTTTCCCAAAGGTCTCGGCACCCCATCTCCTCGTCCCAATTTCAGAGGATTTGCCATTTTAGTCCCCTGGTTAAAATGTAACTTAGGGTTTCATTATGTCCTAAAATTGTTATTCTTTCATGCTCCTACCCTGTTGTGGCACGTCGAGGTCTGGTGTTGAGTGCTTACGAGGTTTGTTATATTTGACTGTATAATCTGTGTGTAGCACCTTATATTGTTTCTTGTTCTTTCTTTTCACGAAGAGTGAGTCCACCCATAGGTACTTTTACTCAAACTCTTAACTGGTCCTTACAAAGGAAAGTTTTTATTTAACGACTAAAGTATTCTTGTCTGGTATAATAAAAAAAACTGTCTATTGTGTTCTCGAATAGTTCCTAGGGAACTACCTTACAGTATGTGACACTGGATTCGATAGCTATGTGTTTAATTTTGAAAAGAATGTTTTTCTTCCACTGAATGATATTCAAACAATATTGTTCGTGTGTTAACAACACTGCATGTCGCAATGCGACCTCTTGGGGTCTAGTTATGTAACTCTCTGTATTGACTGCTTATTTATCATTACTTTCTGCAATTTGATTCTCAGTTCAGTGTGAAAGGTTTATAGCATGTCTTCACATAACATGACTTACACCATCTGTATGTTAAGGATGACTAGTATTGTCGACTATTTCATTTTATTTAAATTCTTTGACTGTTATGTAAATGTTTCCTCTTTGTTAGCTTTGTTTGTTTAAAGATTGGGTGTAATTCACTAATGATGGGCCATGTTGATGCGAGGGTACCCATCAGGGTGTTACTGCACCATTCTCCCTCGCCCCAGACGTTCATCCAGCCAGCAAATGATAGGAAAAGAAATACGAGTCTGCATGCCAAAAGATGAGTGTCTCTCTGGAATATTCGGTTTGTTAACAATTATCAATCATGTTGATGTTTCCATTACCTTTCTTTCATATAAATTATGGATCATTACTGGGTACATTTTTGCATAGATTGAATCTGCGCAAGTTCTGGATACCCTCCCCTGCCTTCGGCGCAAAAGGTATTCAGGTTCCGAGCCCATCATCTCTCAGTCTTAACTCTACAGGTTCCAGGAAATGGAGGTCGTGGTCCCATCCAATTTTTCCATTTCAATTAGTTCTGTTTTTCCCTCAGTAATGTTTGGTTGAAGTGTAACCCCCTCTTGTGGTGTTGTTCCCATTGCTGGAAGGTCACCAATACTTGCATAAGTATTGGATCCATGCTTGATTTTAATTATGGTCAAACTATGTAATAAATTTCATTGATATTGAGTTACAGTCCATGTCGTATGTACTCAGAATGATATGATGAATCATAGCAAGTTTGTCTCTTGATTGTCAAGAACCAATTACTGTTAAAAAATGAAATATTGAAGACAAGGCATCTCGACTTACGTTTATTCAATTTGACTGTTTTGATGCTAATGTGTTTACCAGAATTTAGCTATGTCAATAGAGTTATTGGTACTCCTTTATTTTATTGTATTCGATTTATAGTGAAAAAGAAATGAATCGTTGTTGTTACTATGGCATAGGAAAAACTCAACTCGTATCGTATTCTATGGATGCATTAGATATTCCATCTTCTCTATTTCGGGAGAAATTTATTGGTCTCCTACATCCATCATTTCATTTATATAGTTGTATTTACATGTCTGTTAGAATAGTTTAAAATTTACATAGTATATATATATATATATATATATATATACTTTCTGTTGTAGGAATTCAATCTCAGTTTTCTTCTATAGTGTCTACGCAGATCACCAACAGTAAATAGACATGAATCTTTTACATGAATATAATTATATCGTGAAATAAATAACATTTCACACTAGTTTTAATTCAATTCTATGCGGAAATGGAGGTCTCGAATAAGTAATTATGACCCTGAGATTTACTTGCAGAAATATAAATACACCCATATATAAACTTAGTTTCAAATTCATTTATACATAGATAGTTCTACATAAGGAATTTTGATGCACTGGTAATTTATCCTACAGTTACCTTTGTATAGTAGTAATCTAGTTTACATAAATGATTTCCTCCAGAATTTAACCATGAGAAATATTTCAACTATCATAACAAATAAAAATGCAATTATAACATTCGTTCAGAATTTAATCCAACAGTAACGGGTATTATATCAATTCAAAATTAATATATGCACTACACCAATGAGTTAATCACTCAAACAGAGATGGAAAAGATAACATATCTGAATCTGTTCGCTGGGAGACAAAGGGAACAACCATGTTCCTCCCAACCTGAAAACAGGACAACCAAATCACTTGTCCAATTCACCCCCTAGCCTGACCATGGATCCATGAGGGATAACTCATAACTCCTCCTCAACAATTTCCCTTCAACTTCAGTAATATTCTCTTGCCTCACACTCAACAATTAGTGTTCATAACAACAATATATCAGTGAAATTTCTCTGCATACTAGGCAGCGTCTTGCCTCCTCACATATGCTATTTATCAAAACAAAATGCCTAGGTCTTTTTCCCCCTTGGGAATTTTCGCAGCTTTCCAAATACCTGATTTTCAGGGGCTGCCAATGGCCAAATTCCTTATTTTCCACTTGTAACAATCAGCACTGAGGTAGTTCCAACATGTTCCCCACTCATGGAGTCATGGTCAACTGATTTCAACATGGTTGTTCCATTTGTCCTCCTGCAATAATTACGCCAAAAGGCGTACACCTATTGACGATGGGCACATTTAATAGGTTTTTAGCTCTTAATACGTTTTCTATGGATGAGATTAAATATGCCTAGAATATTCTTACTCGTCACAATAAATGAATGGCTTTGATTTCATACATTAACTTCCGAGCTGTTATAAAGACATCCATTTATATGTTTACTTTTTTACATTTACCTAATCGTGTTTAAAAATTATTGTATTCACTAACTTATTGCCACGTTTACCTGATTGAAAAATATCAACGGATTTTCCTGAACCTGACATTTTTACTGTGTTAATTAAAGTTTTTTTAACTAAGCTGGAAATTTAACAGCCCCGCCTTTCGGCATTCACCAACCATGAGTTAGGGGCTGTGCTAGTTATAAAATATTTTGTTTCATATAAGTGTCACAGTCAAGTAGTTAGTTGGGTAAAATCAGGTCTATCCCCAACAGTCATAATTATTAATTACTATTAATCAAATTCAAAATTTCCATCAATGGCAAAAAATTTCCAATTTCGAATTTACCAAAACCGGAATAAATTTCCTAAGAAATTTCAAATTCAAAATAATTATTTTTGGGGATGTTACATCCTTCCCCCCTTCAATAAAACACTATCCTCATTGTTCGTTCCTTTCTTAGAACATGACTGGATGAGATTTCTGCAAATATCCCTCCAACTCCCAAGTGGCCTCCTCTGGGCTAAATTGCTTCCATTGCACCTTTACCTGAGCGACGACTCTGTTCCGAAGTGTTTTTTCTCTCCGGTCCATAATACGTAGGGGTTATGCCTAGAACTCTCCTTCTGGTTCCACCTGCACCAAGTTCCAATCGATCATATGAGTAGGGTCATGAACATAATTCTTTAATAAAGAAAGATGAAATACATTATGAATTTTTAGATTGGCTGGAAGTGCAAGTTGGTATGCTATGGGTCCAATTCGAGCTAGTATCTCGAAGGGCCCACAAAAACTGGGTGCCAACTTGGCACAGTTCCCTAGCTTTAGTGAACTCTTTCGGGCTTTGACTTTTAAGTAAACATGGTCTCCCACTTGGAAGTCCAAGTGTCTTTTTTTCTGGTCCGCATAACTTTTCTATCTATCCCGTGCCTCTTTTAAGTTCTGTTGTACCTTTTTTACTGTACTCTCCATTTCTTGGAGCATCTTTGGTCCAACCATGAGTCTGTCAACCGGGTTATTCCAACTAATTGGGGTCGTATACCTTTTTTCCTAGAGTACCTCGAAGGGGCTCAATTTAGCAGAAGTTTGATACCCATTGTTAAATGCAAATTCTACCAAGTGTAGGTAGTCTTCCCATTTGTTTGGCTTTGTTCTTACGTACATGTTGAGCATATCTTCTATGATTTGGTTTGTTCATTCAGTCTGTCCATACGTATGTGGATGATAACTCGTGTTGAAATTCAATTTAGTATTTAGCCCTGCAAACAATTATTTCCAAAAAGCAGATGTAAATTTTACGTCTCTATCCAAAATCACCATTTTAGGAATACCATGCAGTCTAAAAATTTCTTTCATGAATATTTCAGTGATGTTAATAGATTTAATAGTACACTTTACAGGAATAAAGTGTACAAACTTACTGAGTTTATCGATTACAACCATAATAGAATCATTCTGTTTCTGAGTTTTAGGCAAACCTGTAATAAAGTCTAGCGATATAGTCTCCCATTTCCATTCTGGTACTGGTAAGGGCTGTAATAGGTCGACTGGATGCTGGTGTTTGGATTTTACCTACTGGCAATCTTGACACTTGGCTAATTATTCTGTTGTTTTGCCCTTCATATTAGTCCAATGAAATAATTTTCTAAGTGTTGTTATCATTTTCTGGTATCCTGGATGACCAGAATATGGTTTCTTGTGCACTTCATCCAGAATTGTTAACTTTAATTCTACCGAATCTGGTATGTATATTATGTTTTTAAATCGTAGTAGACCATTTTTTATCAATACTCAACTCTGATTTGTCTGAATTCCCTGTAGTGTTCTGTAATTCTGCCATTGTTTGAGTGTACTTCTCGTCGTTATTACTTGTAGTCTTTATCCTCTGTTCAAGATCGCTTTCTTCCCTACTAACATTTATTTCAAATAACCCATGAACTCTTCTGCTTAAATCATCAACTACCTTATTTTATTTACCTTTGATATGTCTTACCTCAAAGTCGAATTCGCTCAAGAAGGATAGCCACCTTGTTTTCCTTGCATTAAGGTCTGGCTCACTAAACAAAAATTTCATACCACTGTTGTCAGTCAATAATAGAAACTTTCTGCCCATTATGTAGTGTCGCCACATGTTTAAGGCATGTATTACAAATGCCAATTCTAAATCGTGAGTGACATAGTTTCTCTCACGTTCCTTTAGTTTTCAAGAATCATAAAAGATATCATGCCCTTCTTGGTTTAGGACACCACCTAATCCTTCTTTACTCGCATCTACACAGATGGTGAAGTCTTTGTCCGGATCCGCTGCCTTTAAAATGGACACGGTTGTTAACAATCCCTATAACTTATTAAAACTGTCTTGACATTTCTGTGACCAGTTAAACTTGGTCCCTTTCTTTTGCAGCGATGTGATAGGGTAAGCAATTTTGGAAAATCCCTCTATAAATCTGCGATAATATACAATGATTCCCATGAATGACCGGATGTTCTCTATATCCTTCGGTACCGACCATTCCATAATGGCCCTTATTTTCTCAGGGTCGAATGCAATACCTTCTGCATGTATTACATGTCCTAGTTATTGTATCTTTTCATGATAAAAATCACACATATCAAATTTAGCATACAATTTGTGCTTCCTTAAAGTTTGTAGAACTATTCTTAAGTGTTCTTCGCGTTCTTCTTCTATTTTAGAATATACAAGAATGTCGTCAATAAATACCAATATGAAATTGTCCCAATACTGACTGAAGATACTGTTCATTAAACACATAAATGTGGTTGGCTCGTTGGTGAGTCCGAAAGATATAACTACAAATTCGTAATGTCCATATCTTGTTCGAAAATATGTTTTTCTTATGTCCATATTTTATCCTAACTTGGTGATAACTGAATTGTAAAGCCAACTTCGAAAATATATTTGCCCCACCTACTTGATCGAATAGATCATTTATCCTAAGTAAGGGGTACTTATTATTAATAGTAATTTTGTTCAATTTTCTATAATCAATACATAGTCTTAGAGTATCATCTTTATTTTTCACAAAGAGGACTGGTGCTCCCCATGGTGAAACACTCGGTCCGATATACTCTTTGTCCAACAATTCTTGTAGCTGAATTTTTAGTTCTGTCAATTCCGAAAAACTCATTCGGTAAGGTGCTTTAGAGATAGGGGCTAAACCAGGTAGCAGGTCTATAGAAAAGTCTATTTCCCTTCTAGGGGGTAGTTCAGGTATCTCATCAACAAACATGTCTCTGAATTCACGTAGAACAACAAAGTCTTCCAAGTTGGGTTTATCTTCTTTTTCTAATAGGTTTGTTACTTGGATGGTGTAAACTTGACACCCCTTTCTCATGCATTTCTTGAATTGCATTGCTAAAACTTGTCTAACTGATATTGGTTTTTGTATACCTTGGACTGTTCTAGTAGTGTCATTTTCGTCTTTATACTTAAGTGTCTTTGCATAACAATCTAGTACTGCTTTGTGATTTTCTAACCAATCCATTCCGATAATCACATCATAAGATCCTAGTGGTAGAATGTTCAGATTTGTTCTTATGTTTTGACCATCTAAACTGAACTCATAATCATAAATAAAGTCAACCACTTTCCTTTTAGTTCCTATTGCTAGTTGTACCAGCCATGATTTTGCGTGTCTCATTTTATTATGTTTATTTGAATCTACTACACCAGGAGTGATATAACTTAGCATAGCTCCAGGATCAATTAAAACATAAATTCGAGTGTTATTGATTTTACCTAAAATTTCCACCACAGAGGATTGGTGGTCAGCTTGCCGACCATATACGACTGCATTGATTCGATGCAAGCTTCTGCCCACATCCCCCACCGTCGAGGCTTCCTGCAAATTATGAACAACAACTCCGTTTGCTCAATTTAAACGTGGACAATTCCTCCTTAGATGAGGTTCTCCACATTCCCATCACTTTAATGGTTCGTGGGGACTATCCCCAAACTTCTTTGTTCCCAGGTTTATCAGTTTACCGATGCCTTGCATATTTGGATTGTTGGAGTGAAAATATTTTCTGGGAAAGATTTTTTTTGTGTTCCGATAAGGAGCTGGTTGATATCACTTTTTCCACTGGTTCATTCGGTCTTGCTTCTTATCCTTCCAAGCTTTGGGAAATTCTGTTCACTGTTTGTATTTGTCGTAACACATTCAATCTTTCTTGAATACTTCACTCAAGGAATTGGGATTATCAAATTCGATTATGTCCTTGTAGGACTGTGGTAGATAGCTTAGGAACCACTGGATTTTCACTTTATCCTCTCGGATATAAGGTACAAACCTTAGTAACTCCATGAATTTATTTATCAGGTCTTCCATAGACATTTGTCCAAGTCGTAACTCATAAAATTCTTTCATTTTTCTTTCATAGTAGCTTTCAGATAGGTAATGTTTCTTAAAGTATTTCTTAAAGTCAGACCATTCCATCTATTTCTCCTTTAGTCCCTTGGCCAATTTCAGGTCTTGCCCCAAAATGCTGGCTTTTCCTTTCAGATTATAGATGGCCATTCTAACCTTCATATTGTTGGAATAGTTGTATATCTGGAAATACTTTTTGATGTCCAGTAACCATGCTTCAACTTCTTCCCCTATTCTGGACTCCCCATCAATGGTAGCTGGTTTGATTTTCTTAAATTCTCCTTCAAGGTTGTCTACCTGTTTTCTTTTTCTGTCTATTTTTGTTTTATCTTTAGTTGAAGGTGTACCTTCAGATGAGCTATCCCCTCTTTCTGCTTCAGGACCAAAATTCTTGGAGGCCCTTTTACTAACCTCTTCTTCCTGGTTTTCGTCCTTTGGGGATTTCTTTGTCACTATACTTCACAACAAGACTTCATTTATTTCCTTATGTTCTTGCTGTGCTTTCTTCAAATTCTCATTGTCTGCTTTGAAAACATGTAGCTCAACAATGAGATTCCTCATCATTTCTGAAACTTCAGTAGATGAGCTTCCATCATTATTCTGTCTTGGGTCTTTAGGAGGTCTTTGTTCAGGATTTCCATCAAGTCTGATTTCTGCGTCATCCTGCTCTGCCATGATTAACACAAAATAGAAAAGGGTTTTCTCTTTGTAACAGTAAAGGTTTTATTAGTTTTACATAAAAAAAAATACGTGCTAAGTAAATAAGATGGCCCTGCTCAAGATCCAAGTACTGTAACCTTTGCTCTGATACCATATGTAATGTACCTCAAATTTTGACATAATTTGTTTTTTCTATGGGACAATAATCTCCATTTTAGTTTAATAAATTCCTAGTGAAGGGGTGGTAATGTTCATTCTGATCATAGATCTATATTCCATCTACCACACGATGACAATCCTACCACAGACTAATTTAAAACTTAATAAGAGTAACTCTCTAAAATTTCTGTCACTTTTCTTCAACACATATTTAAGATATATCTACCTATATAATAGTTTATGTATATATAAGACTTGTAGTTCTAAGTTCTCTTTTAACATATTAGTCCTTATTCTTGCGCGCAACGCTGTACCATTTGGTCTTAAAATGAAAACATCTACCAAATGAAAAGTCGTCGAGAGTTATACCCTAGATAGAATATACATGGAATATTATGAGTTGGTAACATCCTTTGAAAAGGTACGAGTCGTTAAACGAACTTTCCTTTTGAATTCCTTTGTGGTTAAAGTTCTTCTAGTCACTATGCTTAAAAGGGTTTAGGTAAGGAAAATCCCACGTGAAAACCTTGTTCAACTAAGTCTTAACTCAATTTTATCTCAACAAAACAAATCAACGATGATAGTCTAACTGAGACAAATAAGTTAGCACCTAACTAGTCTCGACTAATGGCTTCATGAAGTGACTATCATTAATTTCACATTTTCGGTTGTTAAGGGTAGGAGATGTACTTGTCAGAGAAAGTTAAAACCCCGCTCCTGTGATTAATGGATGTCCTGTATGCGCAAGTTATGATATCCCTTCCACCTGACCTTCCTCTAATCTCGTCATGCTAAATCTGCCCTAGCACATGACTCGACCAACCCCGTACCTTCGACATTTACTCTGCATATCTCACCCTCCCCTTAGGGTTAGGTGAGTTTTTCCTCGTCATTGTCAACTCTATGAAAACGACTCTGCATGTTGTTCCTTCGGTGTGGGGGAAACTAACGTTCGGGAGGTCATTGCTCAACGAACCAATCGACAATGTCCGTCTCCCTGGTAAATTTTTAAGAGGCCGTCATGTTTTTAAATAGAAGAGCAAATCCTTTTGAGATTCGTTATGGTGAAAGTCATTTCATTATATAGCTCTTGTTATAGCGCTTATTTACATCCTCCCCTTAGCACTAACGCTTGAAATCATTTAGGTTTATTCCTGTTCTGAAACAATTTTGGATTATTCGTTTATTTCTGTCTCGGTTTCCCAAAGGTCTTGGCACCCCATCTCCTCGTCCCAATTTCAAAGGATTTTCCAGTTTATTCCCCTGGTTAAAATGTAACTTAGGGTTTCATTATGTCCTAAAATCATGATTCTTTCGTGCTCCTACCCTGTTGTGGCACGTCAAGGTCTAGTGTTGAGTGTTTACAAGGTTTGTTAGATTTGACTGTATACTCTGTGTGTAGCACCTTATATTTTTTCTTGTTCTTTCTTTTAGCGAAGGGTGAGTCCACCCGTAGGTACTTTTACTCAAACTCTTAACTAGTCCTTACAAAGGAAAGTTTTTATTTAACGACTAAAGTATTCTTGTCTAGTATAATAACAAAAACTGTCTATTGTGTTCTCCAACAGTTTCTAGGGAACTACCTTATAATATGTGACACTGGAGTCGATATCTTTGAGTTTAATTTTGAAAAGAATGTTTGTCTTCCACCAAATGATATTTGAACAATATTGTTCGTGTGTTAACAACACGGCATGTTGCAATGCGAACTCTCGGGGCCTGGTTATATAACTCTCTGTATTGACTATTGATTTATCATTACTTTCTGCAATTTGATTCTCGGTTCAGTGTGAAAGGTTTATAGTATGTCTTCGCACAACATGACTTACACCATCTGTATGTTAAGGATGACTAGTACTGTTGACTATTTCATTTTATTTAAATTCTTTGACTGCTGTGTAAATGTTTCCTCTTTGTTAGCTTTGTTTGTTTAAAGATTGGGTGTAATTCACTAATGATGGGCCCTGTTGATGCGAGGATACCCATCAGGGTATTAATGCACCATTCTCCCTCGGCCCGGATGTTCATCCAGCCAACAAGCGACAGGAAAAGAAATATGAGCCTGCATGCCAAAATATGAGTGTCCCTTTGAAATATTCGGTTTGTTAACAATTATCAATCCTGTTGATGTTTCCATTACCTTTGTTTCATATAAATTGCTGATCATTACTGGGTAAATTTTTGCAGATCTTTAGTCTTCACAAGTTCTGGATGCCCGCCACTGCCTTCGACGCAAAAGGTGTTCAGGTTCCGAGTCCATGATCTCTCAGTCTTAAATCTACAGGTTCTAGGAAATGGAGGTCGTGGTCCCATCTAGTTTTCCATTTCAATTAGTTCTATTTCTCCCTCAGTAATGTTTGGTTGAAGTATAAAACCCTCTTGTGGTGTTGTTCCCATTGTTGGAAGGTCACTAGTACTTGCATAAGTATTGAATCTGCGTTTGATTTTAAGTCTAGTCAAACTATGTAAAAATTTCTTTGATATTGAGTTACAGTCCATGTCTTATGTACTCGGAATGATATGTTGAATCATAGCAAGTTTGTCCCTTGATTCACGAGCACCAATTATTGTTAAAAAATGAAATATTGAAGCCAAGGCATCTTGAATTACGTTTATTCAATTTGACTGCTCCGATGCTAATGTTTTTACCAGAATTTAGCTATGTCAATAGAGTTATTGGTACTCCTTTATTTTATTGTATTCGATTTATAGTGAAAAATAAATGAATCGTTGTTGTTACTATGTCTTAGGAAAAACTCAACTCGTATCGTATTCTATGAATGCATTAGAGATTCCAGCTTCTCTGTTTCGGGAGAAATTTATTGGTCTCCTACATCTAGCATTTCATTTATATAGTTGTATTTACATGTCTGTTAGAATAGTTTATCATTTACATAGTATAGGAATAGATCTATATATATATATACTTTTTGTTGTAGGCATTCAATCTTAGTTTTCTTCTATAATGTCTACGCAGATCACCAACAGTAAATAGACATGAATCTTTTACATGAATATAATTATATCGTGAAATAAATAACGTTTCGCACTGGTTTTAATTCAATTCTATGTGGAAATGGAGGTCTCGAATAAGTACTTATGACCTTGAGATTTACTTGCAGAAATATAATTACACCCATATATAAACTTAGTTTCAAATTCATTTATTCATAGATAGTTCTGCATAAGGAATTTCGATGCACTGGTAATTTATCCTACAGTTAACTTCGTATAATAGTAATCTAGTTTACATAAATGATTTCCTCCAAAATTTAACCATGCAAAATATTTCAACTATCATAACAAATAAAAAGGCAATTATAGCATTCGTTCAGAATTTAATCCAACAGTAAAGGGTATTATATCAATTCAAAATTAATAGATGCACTACACTAGTGATTTAATCATTCAAACATATATGGAAAAGATAACATATTTGAATCTGTTTGCTGGGAGGCAAAGGGAACAACCACGTTCCTTCCAACCTGAGAACAGGACAATCAAATCACTTGTCCAGTTCACCCCCTTTCCTAACCATGAATCCATGAGGGATGAATCGGAAATCCTCCTCAAAATTTTCCCTTCAGCTTCAGTAATCTTCTCTTGCCTCACACTCAGCAATTAGTGTTCATAACAACAAGATATCAGTGAAATTTCTCTGCATACTAGGTAGCGTCCTGCCTCCTCACATATGCTATTTATCAAAACAAAATGCGTAGGTCTTTTTCCCCCATTGGGAATTTTCTCATCTTTCCAAATCCCTGATTTTCATGGGCTGCCAATGGCCAAATTCCTGATTTTCCACTTGTAACAATCAACCTTGAGGTATTTCCAACATGTTCCCCACTCATGGAGTCATGGTCAGCTGATTTCAACATGGTTGTTCCATTTTTCCTCCTGTAATAATTATAAATATTTTGTTTCATACAAGTGTCACAGTCAAGTAGTTAGTTGTGTCAAATCAGGTCTCTCCCCAATAGTCATAATTATTTATTACAATTAATCAAATTCGGAATTGCCATAAATGGAAAAAAAATTTCAATTTCGAATTTACCAAAAACGGAATAAATTTCCTAAGAAATTTCAAATTCAAAATAATTTATTTTTGGGGATGTTACATAATTGATGTTGTGGAATTTTGGAAATGAATACATGGGTATAAAATGAAATATATTATGTTATACCATGTTATTGAAGGTTTTTCAAGTGCGATAAGAAGAATCACATCTGTATATGCACTCCATATCGAGTGAAGATATGTTGATCCAAGATGGGGTTGGGATATATATGATTGGAATATATATGACATTTCTTATTGTGTATCCATGGTTATTCAACAATACTATTTGATGTGTTTACCTCTAGAAGTGTGTAGAGACAAAGATACATTTTCCAAATAATATTACACATTGGAAAAGCGTTATATGGAGAGATGTGACATGAGTACTATAAGGAGAGGAGGTCTAGGTTACATATTCCTACCTTTTACCAATCATTTCCATGTAACAAGTTGAAAAGCATGTGTTCCATGTTTTTTACCAAAGGTTGCAAGTTGTCACGAGGGTAGGCCATGGATTCAATCGCCCATGAAGATTTACTAAGGGGCATGTAATAAGGTGTCAATCCTTAATCCTAAATCACTATTAGCCTCTCACCAAGGGTCAATATGGTTGTGTTAATTAAGTCCCAACCCTGACTTCATCCCCAACAATCGGAGAATGGTAATTGAAGAGAATCTGTGAACATGACACCCTTGGTACATACCTGTAGGTAGTAATTGAAGGGCATGTTGGGCCGTGACATCCTTGTTACTAGTTTATGTATACATTGGGAGAAACGTAATCTTGGGCATTTGTATTTCATTTTATCATGAGAATCAAATGAAATTGCATGAGTGGTTTGATTGATCATATATACTTATACAATTTGAGTGGGAAGAAAAATGGAACTTACTTTTATAATTTGAAATGGAAATGCATTTAGAATATGGTGAGTTAAATAGCAAGAAAGTATTTTTTTTAGATACATAGAAAATAACAATTTCAAGTTCACCCACTTGATGAATAAAATGAAAAGGGATCTATGGAACATGTAAGAGTAAAAATAGGAAAAGAGGTTTGGATGTGATGAATAATCTCTATTTTTCATTTTAAATAAAAGAATTACTCATGCATGGATTGACACATAAATGGGTGAATAATACAAAATTAGTAATTAAAATAATTAGTATTATTCATGACATGGAAAAATGGTATGAGACTTAAAGGATATATAAGAAAAGAGGTATGGGCTTGAGAGCTCACCTTGTTCTTTGAATGTTGGATGGTTGTCATAATGCTCAGTTTTTCCTTGGTGAGCTAGTTTTGAGTTTGGTCTCAAGGTTTGTATTTGTACTTTGGAGGTGGGGACCTAATATGCTCTAAAGGAGCCACACAATTTGAACTGATAGTTTTGTACTCTCTTCATACAACCCATTGTAGTTTGGTGGTCCTGGGGAAGAAGACTACCCATTTGGAAGAAGGCAAGAAGCTAGTAAAGTAATTATGTATTTTGCAAAGAATAATTGGAGCTAGTAATTGGTGCAAGATTTGAATTGAAAATACATCAAAGGAAGATATTTTATGGGAGTTTGAAAATTGGTATGTAATTTTGAAATTTATATTCTTGTTTTAATTCTTGAAAATATGGAAAAATACTTTATGAGGTTTGAAATTTATGAATATTTCCAAGGGGATTACCATATGTTTTAGGAGTTAATTTCCTAATTATAACCCTTATAATAAGTTTGAGGACCAACCTAAGCCATGCAGAAAACTCCATAGTGAATGATTTCTTAGGAAAAATTTTAGAAAACAAATTTTATCTTTATTATCCATACGGGATAGAGGTGCACACACCCCCAATGGTGCAGGTTACATGCACATGTGGAACATGCATACATATCCATCAATCATTTCCCTTGATGCCACAATATTTCCATACCTAGGCCGCTCACATTCCTATAGATGACTATCTTGGGATTTGTGAAATAAAGTATAAGTTTTAGCTTGAAATATGATGGAGTTTTAAGTGCTTCTTCAGATATAACAAGGGGAGTTGTAGAGAAACATGTCCCTGCCGAGAAGGTAGAGGACCTTGATTGAGTTGCAATGTGTCATCCAGTAGCTTGATTGAGCGCCTTCTGACATGATCTTACCACAACAACCAAATTGACAAGCTTCTCTGATGACTGTAGATATGGATTTATCTCCATTTCTCCTCCAAGTGTTTAACAAGGTCGAAGACCATGTACTTGTTTTTGTCGCATAAATCTAAATGGAAGAGGAAATGTAAAGAGAGTCATCAAAGCATTGAGCTTAGGTTTCCTACTTGTAACAACTCCTAATATAATAAATAAATGGTGCAACTAAATCAGGTTTTCTTTACTCTCTTTTGCATAAAACTAGGTATTATTTTCCTTTAGGAATGCACTAGTAATAGAACCCTAATTATCTTTGTCCTAGGTTCTTAGTGTTCTACCTTTCCAGATCAGAGGCTTGTGTTCCCTTGTTAGTTTGTAGAGATGATTGTGGTTGACGTACATGTGGATTACTAACCTCACCATCATGAAGATAGGAATAAAATGATCAAATGGCTCTCTTGAAATAATTATGATCAATGTTGATAAAATATTCACTTAAATTCTCTCCAAATGTGCAGAACAATGACTTATAGTCATTCAAAGCCGCATCATAAGATTTGATAACAATAGAGAATGTTGGGCCGATAGGTACAATTTTTCCACTTAGCCTTCCAAGTTAGCATGGATATATTTTGAGATTTCTCTTATCCAATAGATATATATTTAACAAATATGAGATATAGAACGATCTCCATAATACAAACTATAATCCATGTACATTATGTTGTTATCATGAACTGAGTTGAATATCATTTCGATGTAAAATAAATAATTGGTCCTTAAGCTAGATAGGTCTTTCATTCTGCACTTGTACTCATTAAATATTGACACCAAAATGGGAAGCGCTTGTACCCATTAAATTATTGATATCAATGTAGGCAGTACCTTACATCCCATCCTATATTTCTTTCCGGGAGATTTGGCTTTCAGGTTGACAAATGTATACGAAAGAAGGAGAAACACAGATAGAATGTTTACTTGGTTAACAAAGCAAATTTTACATCCATCATAACGTACTTAATATACTTGAAATCAAATTTATAAACAAAGAATGTTCATAGTATAACGAAATAGAAAACCAGTAAATGATAGAAGCTTTAAATCTTGAAAACTACAGAACCATTAAATCCTGAAAACTTAACAATAGAGTAGGTGATTATTATCAACAACTGTACTATATTTTAGTTGTAGGAATGGATGAAATGCTAGCTTTAGTTTATGTAAATTATATATATATATATATATATATATATATATATATATATATATAAAGTTGCAGAGTACATAGTCGAATCCTGGGCCGATGTATCTACCAAGTTTTCAGTCTAGTTGCAAAGCCTCCTAATGTGATCATGTTGAGTTGAAGCTCACTCTAAATCCATTGAACAACAGGAATAAGTTACTTAATTTTTGACAAAAGCGCAAAGTGGTATATATGAGATGGGCATAAACAAAGAAGGCACCATTGGTTTTTTTAATAATTTTTAATTATTCAATTTAATTGTGTGTTAAACACATTGATTGCTTGCATATGTTATAAAGAATATTGAAGAGCGAGCTACATTAAATAACAAATATTGAATAATGATCTTGCATATTTATTGAACTCTTCCTACGTGCATTGCATGACATGTAATGGTCTCCACCTGGTACGCATGCAGTTTGCATGTTTCCTATCCATACATCGCTCTACACTTGGTTTGGCTTGTGGCTCATGGCCCAGGTTCAATCCCAGGTGATGTTTAATGCAACAATGTATTGACATATCATCTGCGCAAAGACGACCACTTTTTTTTGGTGATGTTTAATGCAACAATGGATTGACGGATCATCTGTGTAAAGAACAAGACATGAATGGGCTCATAGGATTCACCCCCAATGGTTTATCAACACTCTTGAATATGCAATTTATTTCACTCTATATTAATAAATTAGGACGCTCATAACCCTTCTTTCAATTCAATGGGAATTCATATGGATCCTTACGTGCAAGGGATGCAGTGATGGGAATGTGAAGTATTATTGCAAATTCTTATGTGCCCAAGTTATTTCAGAGCTAGAAGAATACCATAGTTATTTCCCCGTGGTTAGAGGCCAATCCATTCATGTCGACACACGGACCTTAACTATTTGGAGGAGAAATTGATTGCCAGGATCCGGTTGCAGGGGACAAACTAGGTATGGGATGAACCTTCATATATGTATTGAGAGGCGAAAACGTAAATCCCCATATAAGTGGACATAGGTGGTATACTTGTGCATGGCTCAAATTGTTACGAGGGAAAAAATCTCTATGGCCAAGGGTAAACCACAATAGATAGGTATGACTGCAGAAATCAACTCAATTCCATTGTATGCTATATAAACTAATGTGCAAGATACGAAAGAGGCCTACCTCGATCCAACATTTGATGATGTTCCATCGTTGAACACTTCAACCCAAAGCTTTATACCTGCAACAATTTCTCAACAAACAAGCATAGAAAGTACATGGTGATAGTATAAAGGGGTTAGCACATTAGATAACATAATCCATTAATAAGCATTACAAACATGCCCATGGATAGTAATCAAATGTTTGCATGATACCAATAGGATGGGAAAGGAGTATTTCTATTAATAATTGATCAACAGAAGTGAGAACATTACAGAATTCCATGTCGGCATGGTTCAAAACCAAGGAACCAATTTCCTTCCAACAGGGCCTCCACCACTTCAATCCTCCACCAAAGGCAAGCTCATAAGAGAGAGACAATGAGGTTGTCTCAAAAATAGGGAAAGAGCTTGGGGGATGAACACTGTGTTCAGACTTGAGGGACAAAGGGATGCAGACTCAATATGAAGTAATTTCTCTAGAGTAACTTTGCTCTCAAAGTTGAATGCTTTCTCCTCCTTTCCATAGCTCAGAATTGTGATTTTATAGTCTTCAAAATGCAACTGAAGGGACGATTCAAAACGTTTCCAGTATGTGGAAAGCCAAGGATCAGATATCTCCTATCGTGACATGGAAACTCGACTCCATTTTTGTATTTTCTGGCACAAATACTGATGTACATGCGCTATAGTGGAGCAACCTGCATATACGCATGCTGTATAATAGATAGGTTGCGTATATGTGTGTAACAACCCTAGTTGGATAAATGTTTAAGAATTATAAAGTCAAAATTAATGAAGGGATTAATTGTCTTAACAAGGTGTTAATTAAACAAAGGTTGATCTAATGATATTAATTAAGTAAGTTATTGATTAATTAAAGGCTATAATTGAGATTAATTAATTAATTAATCAACTACCTACTACATTTAATAAACATGAGTAATAAATTTAAGAGATCAATGTTATATGTTATAAAATGGTTACGTACCCAACAAGGGATAACCTGTTAATCCTGAGAAGATAAAACATTAAAGGGAGGATCAGGGACATTGACGAAGGCAGGTAAGACGTAAATGCATGAGTCGGTGAAGGAGGAATAAGGGAGGCAGGGAGGTGGACGTGAGGGGCATTCGATGGAGAGGGGGAGGATGGAGTTGGAGGACTGTGAGATTTGCTGGGAGAAGTAGAGTTCTGGCTATGACATTTTGATCAGTTGAGGCACTGAGTTGCTGGAGGTTTTGGGCACGGGGGCCAGGATATCCATAGATATCTTGGAGCTAGGTAGTTTTCCTAGTTGAAAGAGAGGACAATAGGTTTGGGCAGTTATTTTTTTGTTTGTGGCATTGTTGGTCTGTGCATCAGGTAGCAGGAAGGCAACAACAAGGCAGCCAGGCGACGAAAATTAGCATCAGAACCAGGTAAATTGTTAAATTATGTATTTGTTTCATTCTTCCATGAAATGATTATTCATTGATAAATCTAAGTTACTGAAGTTACTGTTTTGAAAATCAATATTATGTTATGAAGTTATTGTCTCAGTTTATGAAATAAATAGCTTATGAAATAATGTGATGTTTAAAATTATTTGGTTGTTACATATGGTATCAGAGCGTCTTAGTTCGAAATCTGGGCCTAAGGGCCAAAACCCCAAATGCTAACTCCAGCCGCGCTTAACCTGTAAGAAAAACACATCATTTGCGTCTTAGTAGATTGTGTCAAGCAACATTCAGCTTGACCCAATATGACTGATACAGTATCAAAAAATATACTCAGGATAGCACCCCTACATTATCCAAGCAAATGGTCTCATATATATCACAAGCAACCACTTTAGGTCCTTTAACTAGATCATAAATGGCTAATACAGTATTAGTCTGAATATTCAAAGGAACGCCCTTTAAAATAGTGACAGCGAACCAGATAGTTTGAAGGATCACTTCCCACAAAATGGCTACCATTAAAGAAGCCTAATAAAGATATTAAGCACGAAAAAGAGAGTTGATAATTTAATTTTATTTGAGCAATACTTGTCAATGAAGCTTCGGGTAAAATAGACACCTGAAATCTATGAAAATGTCGAGGGAAGCTCTATCTAAGGCTTGAAGTTGGCAAAATTTAATAACTACACGAATTATACTATATAAAATGCAAAAGGACATTTGCAAGACCTTGAAAAGGCCTACTTCATCTCGAACTTACGTAAATGAGGAACTGCCAATGCGCAGTAGGAAAAAGGAGATTCAGAAGACTTGTATTGCGCAGGAAGTGTGTAAACTACTTGCCTGTATTAGCCTCAGTGAATTTTAATAATGAAAAATCTCAGGAACTATAGACCCATACAAATTTTAACCGTGCCAAAGAGAGCAATTTTTACACCGCGTAATGTTCATGCAACTATCATTATCCCAAAGGAGAGCTATCTATTACGCAGGAGAATGGATCTGAGCCATCAGATCTCGGGAAGATACCCGACAACCATCAGATCTGCATGGAGTTGCGAGGGAGTTAAGTCCGCGAGGACAGAAGGAGAAATCCCGATGACAGGTGTGAAGGCATTGAGATATCGACGTTCATGAAATCGGGATTCACGAGGTCGGGGAAGTCGGGACATTTTAAGTCTCGAAATAGTGGGAACGATCTAGACCATCCGTTTGAGGATACACGTGGCGGAGATCGAACGACCCGTCGGTATATCGACTATCGGGGTTTTGAGTTGACAAAGGATTTCTGTCACCGGAGCATCGAAAACTCTGAAACAACGAGAGGCGATCATGACCGTCCGTTCCTTGGACGCGTGGAAATAATCAGAGCCATCGGGAAAGGTCCCGACAGGAAGTCGTCCATCGGGCAATCGGGAGTCAGGAAATCGCGGATCCTGTGGATGAGTGGTCCTTGCAGTTCGGAAATGTGAGGCCCGATTTTTCGAAAAGTGGAAAGCCCCGTGGTGGAGGCCGACTGTCATCGCAGATCGGGATATCGTGAGTCCCGAGAACATAGCAGCGAGAGTTGCGAAATCGCGAAACATGATTTCCTGATGGGCCAAGGGACAGTAGGGCCCACGGAAGGGTCAACGGTGGACAGGTGGAAGAGTGTATCGTGGATCGGAATATCGCGAGTTCCGTGGACAAAGTGTCCATGCACTATGAAACTGCGAAGTCCGAAACCCCGAAAGGAGGGAAGGTTATGGTCACGGGGCAGCGGTCACGTGGGTCGAGAGCCTAGCTCATGGGGCTAGCCGAAGTTACCGTGTATCAGAGTTCGAAGTTTCGCAAGTCTAGAGGACATGTGCGTTTCAGCCCGGAAAACCCCGAATCCTGATGAGGAGTATGACTAAGGTCATATGGGAGGAGGTCACACAGAGCAGTGGTTTAAGCTATCGGTATTTAGGGAGATCGGATTTTTGAGAAATATGATGACGAGAGACGCGCCCTTATAAGAACCGCGAACCCCGAAACCGCGACGTAATTAACTTAACCCTTAAACCTTCGTTAAAAAATAAATAAATTAATTAATTGATGTTTTAATTAAGACTTAATCACATCGTGAAATCGGAGATCGGGGTTTCGTGATTCAATTTACATAGATCATTTGTTATGGAAAACCCTGAATCCCGATTTCTTTAACATTAAAGGAAAAACTCACAAATTTAAAGTTATTTCCCGCTTTAAATAAATTTTTAAAGGGGCGCTGAAAATTTATATTTTGTAGATTTTTAACCATTCATTGTCCAAAAGTAAACGATAATGGCACCGCAAATTTTAGAAGTGATGAAATTCTTGCTTGAGAAGGTCCGAAACCCCGATGGGAAGCCATAAGGCAGTGGTCACATAGACCTCGGTATAGCCGGAAGGGCTAACGCGCAAGGAAGAGGCATATCGGGTACCGGGATATCGCAAATCCCGTAGACACGGGGTTCATGCATTTCGATATTGCGATGTCCGAAACCCCGATAGGGGACAAGGTTGTGGCCTTGTGGTATAATGGTCATATGGGCCAAGAACTTAGCCTGGAGGGCTAATGCACAAAGCACCGTATCGGTAGATCGATGATCGAGAGACTGTGAGGACAATGGTTCGTGACAGCAAGAGTCGCAAAACCCCGAATCTCGACAGGGAATAGGACTACGGTCACATAGGAGAGGGTCACATGGACCAAAGCATAGCCAGGGGAGGGCTAAATCTAGAAGATAGCGTATCAGCATATCGGAGATCGGGAGTCTGTGAGGACAGAGAACTCTTGGCATTGGGCATAAGGAAACCCCGAAACCTGAAACTGTGTCGGGAATTTAACAGTTAGGTGCAAAAGGCCGTGGGCAATACGGGAAGGCAATGTATATGCATACATATACACACATCTAACTACATGCATATACACAGATGAATAAATTTATAAATACAAAAGAAATAAACTGACAGCAAAATACCAAAATCCGTCCAGAGATGGAATTACAAGAAAATCATTTTTATTTCGCACTGCAAAAATCGGAAATTACCATTTATCACCAAAGTATAAGAAAGGTTCATGCAATTTCTTGACTCGATTAACTCCGCGTTCTTCACAAAGGTACTGAAGCTGTGCACCAACTGGCAGACTGAACCGTACCCCTTACCATACCTGAGAGCGAACTTTGCAAAGTGTACAGACTTGGGATTGGTTCCCAATATTTTTAAAAAGACTGGACTCCAGGTCCTGGATCTTGTCAGTGACCATATCAATATACTATGTTTCTGCAAAATGATCTGGCAACAGATATAACAATACCCAGTGCTAGCAAAGTGCTCAGAACAATGGCGAGGAGGCGAGCCATGGCAGGCGAGATTCTTGGAACCTCAGACTAGAGCTACGACAAGATCTGTGGTGGAGAAAGAATGACGCGAGGAAAGTCCTAGTGGATGAGAAGGTAGAGGTAGAGGAAGGACGCGTAGGGATTCGAAGAGCTGACAGGTGTAGAATTTGGGGGTTAGATATGAGGGAGCTTGAGGAAGCCAGGTGGGCACGTGGAATCCATGCATGCTCGAGTCCATGTGTGTTTGTTTATTTTTATTTTTTTATATTTTAAAGTGTAAAAATAATTTAGAGTAAATTAAATAATCTAGTATAAATAATTTATTTATATATATATATAAAGGTCAAGTTAGTTTAAATTAAAGTAAATCTAAGTTGGGTTAAATTAGTGTAACAATAACTTTAAATTAATTATTTTATTTAAAGTATAAGGTTAGTCTACCTTAAAGTAATTAATGATGTTAGGGCTTAGACTAGGACAAGCGGGAAGGAGGTGGCATATGCGCTAGGTAGTGACGAGTAAAGCACAAGGCTAACGTAGCTACAAGGTAAGGGAACCCACAATTCTTTTCGTAAGGGCGAAGAAACCAAGCTTAGACGCTTAATCCTAACCCAAACCTAGCCAGTCCCCTAATGGAGTAATGTCTGTTTACAGACAAGTAAAGAAAACTTATGCCTAACCCTGTTTCTAAGTTTAAGTAGCACCAATTTGAAACGTCCTGGAACTCACCCTGATAACTTGGGGGGGGGGTGATGCAGGTTAAGGCATACAAGATGGTCAAGACTCTTAGGGGTCGAGGCAGGGGAGCGTCGACACGGGCACCACCAGCACCACCACCACCATCGCCCGAACTATCCCTCATACTACGCTCATTGGAAGCCATTAACGAGACTTTAAAGGGGCTCCAACCAGCAGGGACTGAAGTGGAACTCCCACCGTCTGGAACGGGTAATCCAGAAGCATCAAGGGACTCAGGGGGAGAACTTCCACCTGAAGACATCACACGAGAGTTGCAGAAGATCAAACTTCCGGAGTTTGCTGGAGGTCGCGCCAGTGAACACGCGGAAGCATGGTTGGAAGGCATGACAAGGTGTTTTTCCTTAAGGGAGTATGCGTCCAACTCAAAGGAAAATATCACAATTTTTTAGTTAAGAGACAACGCCTTGAACTGGTGGGGCAACTTGGAAAGACAACTACACCTTACCCCAGACACAGTATCTTGGGAACTTTTCGAGGAGAGGTTCCGAAGGAAATATCTACCCGCATACGATGAGGAACAACAGGTAGGGGCATTTCATGCCTTAGTACAAGGAAACAAAACTGTAGAAGAATATGAGATCAGGTTTATGGAACTGGTCAAATATGTTTCGTATATGGACAATGACCAACGACAAGCAGAGCGCTTCGTTTATGGTCTGAACCCGAAGATAAGAGCTATGGTGCGGATGTGGAAACCGTCTTCAGTAGCGGAGGCGGTAGAAAATGCATGTTACGCGGAAGAACACATGAACTTAACCGAGGGTACAAGATCGACATTTCCGCATCACCCTGGATTCGTAGGAAAGGCCCTGAGGACATTTCCTAGGGGAGGGGGCTCAAGACCACCACCATATGGTAACAGGGTCATGCCAAGGAGAGTAGCTGCAGTGATTTCAATGGCAGCTAGTGCAACATCTCGTTCATCGCCAACGGTGCAGACAGGTCCACGACCATCTCAGGGAACAACTAGTAGGGGCAGGGGTTCCAGGGGAAGGAACTCATTTCAGAGACAATCACATAACAGTGCACCGGTTCAATCTCGTATTACTTGTTGGAGGTGTGAAGGACCCCATTACCAACATGAATGCCCAGAGTTACAATCAGGTTTTGTGCATAGAGAGGGAAAGGCACCGATGGGGAGATCAAGTAGCAGCCACAAGATTTACGCAGTGGTTAATAACCGCCAGGCCGAACATCAATCCACAGTAGTGGAGTCATCAGGTATGCTAAATTATATCAGTGTCAAGATTTTGTTTGATTCTGGTGCGACAGATAGTTTCATTTCACCATCTACATTAGAAAAGAGTGGGTTGGAAGCCTATGAGCATGATGACTTTAAACAAGTCGAGATGGCTTCAGGGGAAAAACAAGCTGTAGGACCTAGTGTCGATAATTGTATAGTAGACCTAGGAGTGTGCACTACCAGGTTGAAGGTATACGTCACTGCTCTTGGGGCATATGACTTAATCATTGGAATGGATTGGTTAGCAACTCATCGAGCTTTGGTAGATTGTTTCGCAAAGAGGGTGCTTTGTGTCGATGATGAAGGAAAACTAGTAGAGATCCAGGGTGTACAGAGAAAAGTGTCATTACGCTTTATATCAACTATGAAGGTTAAACGATGTTTGAGACAAGGGTGTCGACTTTATGTAGTGGAAGCAGTGAATGAAAGGAAGGGACCCTCATTGGATCAGTACCCGGTATTGTCAGAATTTGAGGATGTTTTTCCGAACGAGTTACCAGGGTTACCTCCTGAGAGGGAGCTTGATTTTACTATTGAGCTAGAACCTGGTGCATAACCAATATCTAAGACTCTGTATCGGATGACGGCGCTAGAACTTTGTGAATTGCAAATGTAGTTGAAAGAGTTACTGGACTTAGGGCTAGTAAGGCCCAGTGCCTCACCTTGGGGCGCACCAATAATTTTTGTAAAGAAGAAGGATGGATCCTTAAGACTATGTATAGACTATGGGGACTTGAACCGTGCTACAGTGAAAAATAGGTACCCAATGCCGCGAATAGATGACCTCTTCGATCAGATGAGAGGAGCAACAGTATTCTCAAAGATCGATTTGCGATCTGGGTATCATCAGTTAAGGATTAAGGAAGATGATATCCCAAAAAATTCCTTTCGAACTCGGTTTGGACATTACGAGTTTGTTGTGGTACCTTTCGGATTGACTAATGCACCAACAGTATTCATGAGCCTCATGAACGGCGTATTCCGGAAGTACTTAGATCGATTTGTACAAGTTTTTCTAGATGACATT
>ML781531.1:786444-814011 GCA_009831015.1 Picea engelmannii | reverse complement strand
AAGATCCTTCTAGAAGCGGAAGCTTCTATTAGGTCTTCTTACATCCGCCTTATTCTATTTTATTGAAAGGTCTTATTAATATTGACCTTTATTACATCTGAATACATTGATCTACCTATGTGCGGGTTAGGACCTTAACACTGGGTTCTTCTGAGTGTGCAGGACTTTGGACCTCGAGCATGAAAAGGCATAGATGAAACCCCTTGGACTTCGGATCGATTCAAGGAGTGGACTATTGGGGTTTGATTGTTTTAGATATGACATATGCACATCTGATTAGATGTTATGATGAGTGATTATTATTTCTGACATGATTTGTTGATGATGTAGGCTGACGATAACCTGTCGACCAGACTCACATGTGGAGTAGAGGGGTCACACACGACAACTAGAGATGTTGAGGGAGAGGTGTGGACAATAGCCCTGCCACGGCCTACTAGCACTCCCACCATGGCTCGAACTATAGGTTAACAATTACCTAGTTCGAGAAGACGCACGATGCCATGAGGGCAGACTATGACAGTTGCTCATGATGATTCTAAGGGGAGCGAAATAAGGCAGGGGCCTTATTCCTTAGAGACCCTTAGTCTCCCACAAGATCACCTGACAGAGTATTGACTCCGGGTTTTTTTTTATCTCTACCAAGTCAGTCAAGAGGCGAGTGGAACCCTTGGAGAACGTAGTGTGCCCTAAAGGGCAAGCTGCGCAAGGAAAACAGAAAGAGGCGAGTGGAACCCTTAGACCACATAGTGCATCCTAAAGGGCACATCGCGCAAGGAAAATAGAAAGAGGCAAGTGGCATCCTTGGAGCACATAGTGCGTCCTAAAGGGCATGTCGCGCAAGGAAAATAGAAAGAGGCGAGTAGCACCCTTGGAGCACGTAGTGTGTCTTGAAGGGCACGTCGTGCAAGGAAAACAAAAAGAGGCGAGTGGCACCCTTGGAGCACCTAGTGCGTATTGAAGGGCATGTCACGGTTCTAACTGGTAAGTGAATAAACCGAGACGGCCTTAGAATGAATGATGTGACAAGTAAGAATTAAAAACATTTTTCCCTAATAAAAATGTCGTTGAGCCTAGTGAAATTAAAATCTAGGTCTAAGTGACACTTTTGGTCAAAAATAATAATCATAATTAAACATGTGACGAGAAAGGGGTAAGAAATTCAATTAATTTATTAAAATCAAATTATATAGGGGGATTAAAATTTTAAAAGGGAATTGATTCTTTTTCTACATATGCTAATTAAAATTTATTAATTAAAAAGAAAAAGGGGAAAAAGGTGATTTTTCTACACTTGCTAATTTGAGTTTTAGTTAAAAAGGGAAAAGAGGGAAACTTAAAAGAAAATAGGAAACTAAGGGTAAAAGGGGAAAAATGAAGAAAAAGAGAAATGTAAGGAAAAATATGAATGACTAACTTAGTAAGGAATCTTTTCTTTAAGAACTTTCTAATTATGAGCTCAACTAGGAATTTAATAAAGACGTAAGTCATTTAAAATGTGTAAGGGAATTTGGGGAAACCAAGGAGCGATTTTATGAATGCTTTTAGGTGGGTGAGGGAAATAGGAGTAATTAAATAATTAATGAAATTAATTTATGGTGAAACTAGGGGGATGGGTGACATGTGTACGGGGGAGGTTTTTCTGAATTGATTTAATGAAAAATAAATTAAATGGGAAATTGGGAAAGAAATCACTTAGAAACTCTATAAAAAGGATGGAGGAGGAGGAGTATGGATCAGATCTTTTATGCGTAACGTTACGTTGCATAATTTTTGTATTGACTGACTTATCTTGTGGGAGTTGGGATACCCAGCTTAGGTAATGAGTGGTAGCTCAACCTTGCGAGGCGAGATGGGTGCTAGCTGTTATTTTATTTAGTGTGTGTGGCCCCTTTGTGGCTCAGGGGGCTTAGGGGGAAGAAGAGTACCCCTAGCGTTGGCTGGGAGGTACCGTTGAAGTCACATCGATCGACAAGCGGGAACTGGATGGAGCGTGTGTAGGACAACGACTCGGAGTTGTCACCTTTGGCTATAGTACACGTGCATTTATTTGAATGTTAAATTATTATTTTTGTTGCGCTTTCATTACTTTACTTTTATTGTGTAAAGAAATGTGATTTACTCAACATTTTTAATCGAGAACTTAAAGCCATCATAGATTTACACTCACTTCTTTTGAATTGATTTCCTTGGCAACCCTATCCCTAATTACTATCACTGTTTTGTTTTGTTTTATTGATTATTATGAAGAGAATTTTCTTTATCTTTCGTCCTTATCCCTATATCATCAGTCGATTCCTGAGCAGTCGGCCAAGAGACGAATCGATGATCGTCACTTCAGTGTTAATAGACCTATAGATTCTAATGCCATGCTTTTCCGTGCATGGATGATGAGTGAAGGATAACGTTTGCCAATCCATATACCCTTACTTATCTCAGTGTTGACTGATTCATGGCTGAATGATTGTTCTTGCACTTTCTTGTGATTGATTTCTTCTATGTTTTGGAAGGTAAAAATCTACGTTTTGATTGATGAATCCCAACGCCTTGATTGGTAAATATCAACGTTTTAATATGTTAATGTCTGTGCTCATTTATGTTGTGTCTACAAAATTACTGTGTCTACGATTGAATATTTGTTGACAATGTCTAATTTATATATTTACTACGATTATACATGTTGTTTGGAATGCAATTTCGTGGTTGTTGTTACTTCCTTCAATGCCCCTTTGTGTTGCGTTTCGATGGATTTTCTCCACCATTTCGTGCTTCCTTCCATAGTGATTTCGTGATTTTATTATACAACGATTTCATCCTTTTATTGCACAGCTATTCCATTCTTAAACAACTATTTCATCCTTCTTTGCACGATGATTTCACCTTTCTTGCACAATTTCTTCTCCACGATTTTAATGGCATAAGCACAGTCCTTAATCCATGATTGTATTGGCATAAAGCACAATTTTTTCTCCACAATTTTATTGACACATTGCACAGTTCTGCTCCATGATTTTATTGACACATTGCACAGTTATGCTCCATGATTTATTGGCATAATGCACAGTTTTTACACTGCCATTATCACTGTGAATCCTATATATTGTTAGGTTGCAATATATTAATCTTTCTAGAACAACGATTTATACTATTAGTTTTGGAAAACGTTTTGGCATATCATTATACAACGAGATTATACTATTTACAGTATTTATGTAGTGATTTATACTATTGACAACAAGGGCGTTTTAATATACAACATTAGCATTTGAATTTGATTTGATTGTCTGTGATTCGAATGTAGACAACAATTTTATTTGTATTTATTATTGATGTGTTTGACAGCGTTATCATCCTATATATTCAGTTAGACAACAATTATTATACCGATAGACAACATTTATATATTTGGCAATGAGTTTATATAACAGATCGGTTAATATAGAGGGCATTTATATAATGGAAGGACAATGAATGGATTGTTGCATTTTCGTTGTGCCAAATGTGGTGTTTCTATTGTGTAATGGGGGTGTATTTACTGTGTAAAGTCGTAGTGTTTCTACTACGCATTCGGTGGTGTTCTATGGTGTAACAAGTGGCATTTTAATGTCAACGAAATTTTCCCCTTGATTTAGACTGCATGTTTACTGACTGTGTTTATACAGACTGCATGTATAATGATTGCATTTATATAGACTACCTATATAATGACTGCATGTATATTTAAGGACAGTGTATGAATGCGTTTTGATGGGGTGGCTGTGTGCGCCATGTTTTTATTATTATTGGGTGTTGTTCACAAATGTTTTTCTTATACAATTATTATTGGGTATTGTTCACAATTGTTCTGCTTATAGTATAAACGTTCTACTAACTATTTTTCGGGAGCTTTTATTCAAAATTCAGTAACAAATTATTAGATCATAGATTTAGGTTTATATTTTTGGGATGAAGATGGATAATTAAGTTTGACGGTGTGTGGTTTTCATTATTGTAAGCCCCCTTTTTTTTAAGTTATTGAAATTGGATAATATATAAAGTTAGAGTTTTTATCAAGTTAAAATTTTATATTGTTGACAACCCACATATATACTGACCATGTTTTTATATTTGCTATCCCCAATATAGTTTCCAATAAGTTTTTAGAGTTGCCAACGAGTTTTGTTATCCCCAATATAGTTACACACTTTAATAAACAACAACAACCTAGTCATGCACAGTTCATGTATATCTCAACGATGAAGTTCATGTATATCTCAACGATGAAGCAATGGAGACATCATTATCAACACTATTAAATAAGGAAAAATTATTGAAGGAGTCTCGTTTTTATTTTGCAACGCTTAAGAAAATTTGTTTCGCAAAAATCTTCCTTTTAATTACAAGTTCAGGTATAATGAGTTGTTTAAAATCCAATTAAATAGGTTCATGTAAAATAATAAACAATTTACGTATTTTTCTTTATAATAGTGTTGAGCGATAAAAACTACAGGGTTGAAATTCTGGTCAATAGCATAACCAGGCTTTTATTTCATAATTATAGAAAATTAATTACTGAGACCTATAGAAACGACTAAAGTCTTGCTTCTTTTTATTTCCACACATTGTAATTTTATATTTGCACTTTTCTAAGGAACAATCATGGACAAGTGAGTGTTGGAAACTTACAATTTGAATTTAGAGACATTAATGAATATGGACAAAAAATTATGTATTACGCTTACGCCTCCTTGATTATATTATTAAATTACTTTTAAAAAATCAAGATAATTGTAGAAGAATTGATCCATATTGTTAACATCGGATAGTGACATAATTAGTAGATAGCAACATCGCGTATTTAGACAACAATAATACAGTCAACATTGTTGAATAGTTAATAAGTAGTGTAGATCACTTTTTAATGGACAATGTATTTTGTTGACAAGTGTGTTTTTTATTTTGTTGAGCGCATTTATTAGTTCATCTTTATGATAATGTTTTTGATAATGATAATGTTTGTAATAGTTCACTCCTTCTCCCTTAGACATCATTCTTAACAGATATTGGGTTATGATTGTTGGAGAAGTCGTTTAATATCTTCCACAATTTAATTTGAGTGAAGTCATCTTGTGCCTTGTCGACTTGTTGCTTGGGTGCATGGGTATAGTCTTATGGTCAGTTAATTTGGTCTCCTGGCCCGTTGGATTTTTATTGGGTCATTGATCGAGTTATGTTATGTTGTTCCACGGTTACTGTCATGCCTCTCACCTGGTGACGACATGATTCCTGAAGAGGGGATCATCGCCTGCCTTGACGAAAAGAGGCAAAGGATAAACCAGTCGGAGTCTGTGCTTCCCGATGTGGGAATTGTTCATTGTAATTGATGTTGACACTTGATTGTAATTCCTTAATGTGTTTGGTTTTGTGCGCCATAGAGGTTTCTAGTTCTTGGTCATTGAAACCACTCTGTTGAGTGGTTGATGTTGTCCTCTAGCTGGTAGGCATTGTCTTTCTTGTGTCAGGAGGGTAGTTTTCTCTACATGTCTATTGGTTATCACATCTTCTTCCAGTTGCATGATGTTCTAGTGTCTTGATTCATTGATGTCTGTTGCCTGATCTGTGTGCGTGGTGTTTGTCATCAAGTCTTGTTGTTAAATTGTTGTCGTCGTTGTCTTCCTTCCAAAAAAAATAAAAAAAATAGCACTTGCTTGCGTTGCCTGTAGTCGTAACGACGGGGTTGTTACAACCTTTCTTCTAATTTGATGTGACTATTTATTGATGTGGGAATATATATTTTATGATAAATTATTTGATATTCTTATGATTCTCTGTGTTATGTCCCCACGGGATGCCTAACCAAGTCTTGTGATTGTGCACCTCTTGAGGACATGTGACACAATGATATTTCTCACTTGGCTACTTGGCAACACCAAGTATACTTTGTCTGGGCTATGCATGTTCACCTAAAGCATACCGATACTATGTTCTAGGCTACGAGCGAATCATCCTCCTACTATAGTGTAACTCACATGTATACTTAGACGATTTGTTAACAACTTTACACTTAGTCATTTAAAAATGCATTTATGAAACGAAGAGAACACTTGCAAAACAAACAAGAGAAACACATATATAGTGTAGGTGGCACAAAATATTCCTAACACTCGACTAAGTCTTATTATTGCGAAACAATTACAATATGTGCACTACCAACTCGGTTTACAACTTGGGTAGAGTCACACGAATCGCCTCTCCTCATCGAGACACTCATACACAAATTTGTCACTCCAAGGCTCATCCGTTTTAAAAACTTCTGAAACTCTCGTGGTGAACCCCATACATGTTCCCACCATAGACTCACCATCTATTCTCTATCATAAGAATTCACATATAATTGCAGTTCTATATCATAGCATGCCTCACCCATACCTACAACAAGACTTCCCCAAATGTATCTCCAAATAAGGTCGCCCAAAGTTTGTCCACACAATCACCTCAAGGAAACACAAGTCCCCCCATGTGGAGTGACTTGGATACTTAATGGATTTTTCCTCTCTTCGTCTAAGTCTACCATGAAACCTTGACTCCAGTCTTTCTCTCTTTGTTTTTGTCTTCTTGGTTGTGTGCCTTATGCTTTTATATGGACTCCAAATGTTACCTTCACGAAATATCACGTCAGTTTGGTGGGTTGCACCCCTTCACGGACCAATGTGCCAAAAAACACTATCGCAATTGTTTGTGGATGCATGTGCCCAAAAGAACCCATGCACTCATCAAACTTCGAGTCTCTTGGGATTGATGTTCCCCAACCTTCGGTGCACTCCCTATTTCGACGCGCCCAAAACTCTTTGGTGTTCGCTTTCTCTTCGTCACTTCCATGCCATGCTTTACCTCATGCTTGGGCAAGCTCCTTAGTGCGTTCGTGCACCCAAGGTCCCAACATTCCCAACTAGTGCACTTCTTGGGTGCCAAAGTAACCCAAAATTTCATCTCCTTCAGGAATTGAGTGAGGGTGCCCATGCCGTTCTAGCCAAACACCTTACCTCCTCCCCCACCTCAAGTCATTTTCATCCCCAAAAGAATCCAAAAAATGTTTGATCTCCAAGTATATGCCTGGACTCATGCCCTCATTGCAATTAACTCTATTGGAATCCCCAAGTTTAGTGCTAATTGGAAACCCAAAATTCTACCAAAGTGGAAACCCCAAGTTTCCTTGTAGAGTGGAAACCCAAACTCTTTGACTTGTACTGGAATCATCCTAAACCTGTGCAACTATCCTCACTACCATTTTCCCAAAGTTGTGTGTGACCAATATGTCATATACCTTGGAAAGACATCTCTTCCCCAGCTCTGTCCATAATCTCCAAGATGGCACTGTGTTGCTGTGATGATCACTCTATGTTGTGCTACTATTGTTTCCTCCACTACTGCAACCTTAATCAAAACATAAAAAATTTCCAAGTGTTGAACTCATGTGAAATTTCTACTATGTCAATACTTCAACCAACTCTACCATGTATCCATAGACTGATATCCCCCATGCATTAGAATGATTAGGTATTTATTCCAATCATCATGCCCAAATCATGAGAATGCACTTCCTCGTGCGTGAACTTAGTCTTTTCTGTCACATCTCTGTCACTTTCTCCAACTCCAAAGATGAAGGAAAGTGTCTACCCTTTCCTCATTGTTTCCATATCCAATCTTTGTCAAGCATATCCTCCATAATGTCTAAGTGTTGCACTTTGAATCGATATGTGCGTATATACTTCTACCTCTTCGACACATTCTCATGCACTAACTCTCCAAGTTTTTAACTATTACATCTGTACCTTGAGAATACACAACATACACAAAGTTAGTCACTTCCTTATGCAATTTAGTTCATCCACGCAACAACCTTAGACCAAGGCAAAGTTTCCTCTCACATTGTTTCACTACGAAGCCACCCGAAAACCAAGTCATTTGCGGCAACTTGACTCCACTATCCATCTCATGGCACAATTAGACAATCTTCTACACACAGTCTATATCACATCCAATTATGTGAAGAGTCAATGGAAATCACCGTGCATCTACACATCCCAATCTTCTTTTATTCTTTCTATCTATTTACATATGACCTTGAATTTGGTCTAGGATTTTAAAAATGAAAACCCTTGAATATTTATAAATATTTATAAGTAAAAACTCTAATATTATATTTATATATATATATATAAATCTCTTTGGTTTCCTGGGCTTTTATTTGCATTTTCATTGTAATTTTCTAGTTTGCATAGTCTACATTGAATTTATTTAAAGAAATATAGCCTACTAGTTTAACACCATGCTTGGTGGTCACACGTTAAAGTCTTGCATGCATTATTTACTTCGTGTAAATAAAAAGTTGTTTTTATATTTAAGGCATATAATTTTTGTTATCTGTAGAAACTATGTTCGAAAATAACCATTACATATTTACTAATCCCTTACTCTGCATAAATATTTACTAATCCCTTACTATGTATAAGTATTTACTAATCCCTTAGTATGTATAGGATTTTTTTCTTTCTTAACCACCATTATAATAATGAAATAAATCCTTGCATGATTATCATTATATAATCTCAAATATACTTCTTTTCTTTCTTGTACAATACTTGTAAACAATCTTATAATAATACTTGTAAACAATCTTATAATAATATAATAATGCATATATACATCTTGCTATAAATAAACCTACACTATGAATCTTGAAAAAGTATTCCTATATATTATCGCCATTCAATGTTTAGCAATAAAATCATTAATAAATATAAGACATAAATATCTATTTCTAGTTATAACCAAATATTCTATAGACTATTACTTGTTTAGCAATCAAATCATTAATAAATATAAGACATAAATATCTATTTCTAGTTATAACCAAATATTCTATAGACTATTACTTCTACATCAAAATCAACAATAAAAGAACATAGGAATGTTTATCTCGAGTCTTAACCAACACTGTAATAATTAGAAATTATTTTGTGATACAACTATTTTTCATGTGTTCAAGCATGATAAACATATCTGAGTGTGCTTCAAAATTCAAGGGACAAACTTAGTAGAAAATTTGTTTCCTCCTAATCATAGACTTGAACAACCACAATTTCTTGTTCATGTCACCAGTGAGCTTAAATATTTATTCCATAGGAACTAAAAAATGTATAACCCTTTCGAGAAAAACTCATAGTTTGATTCTTTCTCAAAACCATCAAACTTATATCCTCTTCACAAGTACTCAACAACATCTTGCCTCCTCTGTACTTGTATTTTCTTGTATTACCAAGAAGAAAAATAACTTGCCTTGGGCTTTTTCCAAGTTAGTCTCATCCCTAACCCTAGGGAATCTTTTTGGCCTAATTTGGTGTTAGTTTGTTCCCTCACATCCCACATATTTTATAGTAGGTTTACACTTGTCCTCATGGAAAATATTTACTTTGGTAGTTTTTATCCCTTTTTTCTCTCCCATGAAATAAATATTTACTCTTTGTAACTAGATTCTCTAATTAATTTGTTTCTAGTAAATTAAAACAAATTAAAATAATAATTACAAAAATATTAATCATCATCAATGTTTATGATGATATAATTTTTAAATAAGTATTTTTCCAACTTTCACAACATAGCCATCAAAAATTAAAATATTCAAGTGTTTATAAATGGAGGGACATTACATCCTCCCCCACCCTGGAACTAAACACTGTCCTCGGTGTTCCAATGTGAGAATATCAAATATGGAACATAAATGGACAAGTGTTTCTCATGGATTACTCCATCTCCCATGTGGCCTCCTCAGCCTCCACTACACTTTAACCTGAGTGATGGATCAATTCTGCTCGATAGTTTCCTTCTTGTCGAGAATGTGTAGTGGTTCCACCTAGAACTCACATTCTAGTTCCACCTGAATCACATTCCAATTTACAATATGAGTTACATCATGTACATACTTATTTAACAATGAAACACAAAATACATTGTGTACTTTAAAATTGGATGGTAGTGCAAGCTAATAGGCGATTGACCCTACTCTCGCAAGTACTTCAAATGGTCCACAATACCATGGTGCCAACTTTTTACTCTTTCCCAATTTTACTGAATTGTTTCTAGGTTTGAATTTAAGCTAAATATGCTCTGCTACATTGAATTATGTACATGTGTTCTTTTCAGGTTTGAAAAATGCTTCTGTCTATCCCATGCACTTTTCAAATTCTATTTTTCTTTATAAACACTTGTTTCCATTCTTTTAGATTATCTAGGCCCAAGGTAATTCTGTCAACTGGGTTGTCCCAACTAACAGGTGTTTGACACTTCCTGCCATACATCACTTCAAAGGGTCTCATTTTTAATGATGTATTCTAACAATTATTATATGCAAACTCAACTAGATGAAGGTATTCTTCCCACTTTGCGGGGCAATTCATCACATACATCTGCAACATATTCTCTACAATTCGGTTAATCCTTTTGGTTCAACTGTTAGTTTGAGGATGATATGTGGTGATAAAATTAAGTTGAGTATCCAAATCACTGCACAAATTATTCCAGAATTTCGAAGTGAACTTTGTATCCCTGTCTGAAATGATAGGTTTTGGTAAACCATGCATTCTAAAAATTTCCTTCTTGAAAATGTTTGTAATGTTTATATCCTTCTGAGTTGATTTCACCGGAATAAAGTGTGCAACATTAGTGAGTTTGTATACTACTACCATTATATAGACATTTTTCTTCTTAGTTGTAGGTAGTCCTGTAATGAAATACATACTAATGACTTCCCATTTCCACTCAGGAATAAGTATTGGCTGCAATAATCTAGCTGGGTGACGATGCTCAACTTTAACTTGATGGCACTCAAGACACCTGGCAAGGTATTCTACTACATATATTTTCATTTGAGGCCAAAAATATCCTTTCTTCAAGGCTAATATGGTCTTTTGATAACTTGGGTGACTTGAATAAGGTTTCTTATGTACTTCAACTGGTATCAAATTTTTTAATTCGGTGTTATTTGAAACACAATTTTTGTCTTTTTACTACACTAAAACTTCTTGATTGCAGTTGAATTTTGTTTCTTCCTCAAATGATGTGTTATTCTTAAAATTTTCCTCTAATTTCCTATTTTCATCATTTTTTGCTGCTGATTTAATTTTCTGTTTCAAATTAGTTTGTATATTACTGTTGAAAATTGCATTTAGTTTTTTGCAAAGTGCATCTGCTATCTTCTTTTCATTTCCTTTAATATGTTTTATTTTAAAATCATACTCACTTAGGAAGGCTAAACATCTTTCCTGTCTTGCCTTTAAGTTCGACTAATAAAAAATATACTTAAGGATGATATTATCAGTTTTTAATAGAAATCTCCTACCCAACAAGTAGTGTCGCCACATTTTTAAAGTATGCACAGTAGCAGTTAATTATAGATCATGTGTTGCATAGTTATTTTCATAAATTTTCATCTTTCATGATTCATAAGAAATCACATGGTCGTCTTGTAACAATACTCCTAGTCCATCTAATGAAGAATCAGTAAAAACCACAAAGTCATTATGTTGGTCTGCAATCTTCAAGATAGGTGTTGTAGTTAACAATTTTTTTTTATCTTTTCAAAGATCTCGTGGCATTTTTCCATCCATTTAAATTCGATCCCTATTTTCTTCAAGGAGGTTATTAGATAGACAAGTTTTGAAAACCCCTCTATGAACTTACAATAATACCTTGTGATGCCCATAAAAAATCAGACATATGACACATCCTTTGGCCGTGGGCAATCTAGGATTTCCTTGACCTTTTGGGGTCAAATGAAATCCCTTCTCCTGAAATTACATGCCCCAAATATTGTACTTTATCATAATAAAATTCAAATTTACTGAACTTTGCATATAGTTGATGCTCCCTAATTTTTTGCAAGACCATTCTTAAGTGTTCTTCATGTTTCTCTTTGGTTTTTGAATGAATCAAAATGTCATCTATGAATATGATTACAAATTTGTGTAAATATTTTCTCAACACAATATTCATCAAACACATAAATGTAGCAGGTGTGTTTGTTAAACCAAAAGATACCACTACAAACTCATAGTGTCCATATCTGGTTCTAAAAGCAATTTTATGAATGTCTTCCTCTTTAATCCTAACCTGATGGTATCTAGACTGTAATTCTATATTAGAGAATATCTTAGCTCCTCCGACCTGATCATGCAAGTCATCGATGTGGGGTAAAGGATAATTGTTCTTAATTGTAATCTCGTTAAGTTTTCTATAATCAATTCACAATCCAAAAGTTCCATCTTTCCTTTTAATGAACAAGACTGGTCCTCCCCACGGAGACACACTAGATCTGGTATACTGCTTATCCTTTAGCTCTTGATGTTGCATCTAAAGTTCAAGTAATTCTAAAGTACTCATTCGGTACGAGCACTTTGACACTAATGCAACTTCGGGTACCAAGTCTATAGTGAAACATATGTCCCTTCTAGGAGGTAATCCTAGAATTTCTTCTAGAAACAGATACTGGAACTGTTTCAATATTGAATCTTCAGTTAACAAACATTTTTTCATTTTCTCTACATTTTCAGATACATACAAAACATAGATTTCACATCCATTTATTGCATTTATTTTAGCTATAAAGAGGAGACTTGTCTTACCAACACCCCCCTGTGGTATTCATTTTATCATTCTACTTTGACCAAGATCATCTATGAAATTAAAAGTCTTGTCACGAAAATCTACAGTCGCTGCATGTTTTTCCAGCCAATCCATGCCTATGAGTAAATCATAATATCCTAATGGTAAAATGTTTAGATCTGCCTTAATTTCCATTCCATCCATAAACACTGCACAATTTTTACCAAGTCAACAATGTTTTGTTTCATTCATGTAGCTAACTGAACTAGCCAAGACTTCATATGTTTGATTTTATCCATTTTACAGTTTTCTACTACTGTCAATGAAATATAACTTAGCATTGCACTAGGTTCTATTAAAATAGACATAGGTTTTTGTTTAATCGTACATTCTATATCCACCATGGAATATTGATGATGAGATTTTCAATTTTCCAGGGTAGCATTTATCTTATGAAACTTATAGTGATTTCATTTACTTGCGTTGCTTCCTGAATGTTATGTAATGCCTGATTTATTTTTTTATTTAAAAGACAGTCGGGGTACAAGTGAGGTTATTTACAACCCCAACACTCAAGAGGTGATATAACTATCTCCTTAATTGCCTTGTTCCCTAAATCAACATGTTTATTACTATTCTACACTAATACACTTTATTGTCGAAAATATTTTTTTTTCCTTACTGATGCACTATGTCATGGTTGACGAAGATGCTTAAATGGTTTCTTCCTAGGATCAAAATTGTCCCTGATTTTATGCTTACATGACTTTGTATTTTCATACCTTTATTTAAATTGAATGAAACATAGTTTAACATGCCTTATTACTTCATCCATTATCTTTGGATTTATAAATTCAATTTTATCTATGTATGCTTGATGCAGACAATGCATGAATAGGTGAACTTTTTCCTTCTCTCCTATGATATATGGTTTGTATCTCATCAAATTCATGAATTCAGTGACAAACTCCTCAATTGACATCTGTCCTAACTTAATATCATGGAACGCCTTAGCCTTTTCATCATAGTACCATTCTGTGAGATACTTTTCTTTCAAATATTTCTTGAATAATTTCCATTTCAACTCACCACTTCTAATCTTATTAACTATTTTCGTCTCCTTCCACCAAATGGTATCTTTACCATTTAGTTGGTACAAATCTAACCTAGTCCTCAAATTTTTGAGATACTTATAGATTTGGAAATATTTTCCCATGTTCAGAAGCCAAGATTTTTCTCCCTCATCAGACTCGCCATAAAAAATGTGTGGTCTGATCTTTTTAAACTCACAAAACAATTGATTCTCACCCCACTTCCTTTTCTTGGTTTTGGGTAGAGTCTTTTGTAAGGTGTTTTTTTCATAGTTATCCTTACTATTTCCTTCAATTAACAACTCTGTTTTATCACTAATAACTGAATGATCTTTAATCTTGTGTGATTCTTCATTGGAATGTTTCCTTTTAACATTGTTAGAATTCTCTCCTATGTTTCTAAATTTTTTATATCAGTGACATTTTTAAGTAGGATTTCATTCAACTCTTCTTGTTCTTTACTGGCTTTGAGTATTTTTTCATTATCTTCCTTGATACTTTGTAATTACGTATTTATGCTACACATGGTTTCCAATATCCTATAGATTTATCTTGTGGTTGTTATTTTTTTAGTTCCACATACACGTGGGAACCATTTGCTGTTGATTTACCAGTTTCTTCAACCATGACACTTGTTATTTCATTTTGATATGTGCAAAAACGTAATTGACATCAATTATTTTGTCTTTAAGAAGAGTTATATATATATATATATATAGATAGAAAACATATGTTCGTTTTGAACCCATAAAACCGTAATGCTTGAACCATACTCTGATACCAATGTATAATGATACCAATTTTTAATCAATTGTTTTTTTATAATTCTTGATAAACATGACCTCATGTTGTTATAATTTTAATGGCTCTTTTACTTAAAGTGGTTAAAGAGTGTATTTAATTATATTCTTAATCATATTCTTGTCTAATTGTAATAGCGATACCATGACATGGTACAAATTCTTTTTATCCAAGCGCATATGATGATTCTCGCATTGATTCTATCGCCATCATCAACAACAGCAGGTATTATTCCTCTTCCCATTAATTATTATGGTTATAATTTTATTCATTGGGATATTCGTGAGCTAACGTATTTATTTATGTTACATGTAGAGACTTTCCTCACCAATAAGAACTTGACCCATTGCAAAAAACTATAAAGGTAATATTCTCTCATTTAACAAACTATATACCTATAAGTAAATTTGATCTCGTCTTCTATCATTAAATTACTATAACTTTACCATGCTTAACCAATTCACAAAATTATTAATTTGCCGCTCCCACACTAGATTTTAACCTATTATTAAAAGGAAACGATCATATAAGGTATCCAAAATGTTTCCATAGAGGAATAGCTCCATATGCACCTTTATGAACATGCTCATGTTTGTTAGGGTATGACTTAGGGTTACAATTGGGCGCAAAAATCACAATTATATCCAGTCCCCAATGCATCGTTATTATGGAGCCTTAACTCAAGCATGTACTCGCTAAGCATCGAACGAAGTGTGAACTTGAGTTGTTTGATGTCCGGTGGCTTTGGTTAACCAAGTTGGAAGATTTAGAGTAATTCATGTTGTGTTGCTAGCTTTAGATATGACAATCTATTCACACCTGTACTACCATCACTTAATGACAATGTCTTACCCAATCCTTGTTATAGTTCATTGATATCCAAAACATTGAGGGAGAAGTCCAATGGTCTTCTCCGTTTGGTCTTCTCATTCGAGGGTTCTAATGGTTTACTATCCTTACTTGTAGAAAATGTTATCATGGTTTACAATAGTGTAACGACCCGTCTAATACGACAACGAATAGTGATGTATAATAGGTAAAACAAAAATTGCATTAGGAAATTAAAAATATCACAACATAATTAATCGCACCACAAGATTATATTATCATAATTATTAACGACACAAATTAACGCATTAACATAATCATTAGCGACACATGATTAACACATAATCACAAATAACAACGCAATTCAACACATCACGTTCCTGAAGAAAAATATAAATAATTTATCAACCATGTCACTGAACATTTAAAGAACTACTCACTCGACCTATCCTGCATGGTTAGAACCTCCAAAACACATAAGAAACGATCAAGCCCAAGATTCATCCGATTTATTTTGACCACTTAAGGTCCCAGGGATGACCACTGTTATGAGGAACAATTAGGTGTCAACATCCCTTAATCAATCACAACTCATAACTCCATTCTAGATTAATAGTCATACATCAACATCATTACATGGCGTAAGAGTAATCTAACTACTAAAACAATCATACATCAACTTTATTTAATGGCGCAAGAGTAAACTAATTTCTACAACAATCATACATTAACATTACTTAATGGCGCAAAAGTAATCTGGTTACTAAAACGGTCATACATCAACTTTATTTAATGGAACAAGAGTAAACCAATTTATAAAACAATCATACATCATTCATCAAATATTCATGGTGCGACCAAAATTCTACTATGAACATACATCAATGTAATTGGCGCAATGCCACCTCAGAAGCATTCTACAATAGTCCAACTAGAAATATCGTAAAACAATTGATTGACGCAAATACCATCTATGATGCATTCCAACAACAATACGATTGCAATAACACATATCTTTTAATTGACGCAACATGATATTCTACTATGACAATCATTTTTTAGGCAACAATGAATGTAATTGAGTAAAAGAACATTTCATAAGAATAATAATTTAAAAACAGAAACGCAATCTTAATCTCAAGTAGCTTAACTATACATCTCTTTTGAATATCTTCTAGGTGTATGTAAGGAAGAGATGTAATCACATATTCATTATAAGAACCCATAAGAAATTCCATCTTCTTTAAGCAACACATTAAATTTTAACACCTTTTTCATTACTTATCCATTATGAAACACTATTAAAATCATTCATACTAGCGAAACACTAAGAAATCCACTACCTTATATAGCCAAAAAGGACAACTTAGATAAAATAGAAAAATCATATTACTATAATGGGGATCATCTACTTTATATATCCTTTAATAAGGACATGGGGAATCATCCTAACAAGAAATGATTAAGAGTTCAACTACTTAGCTTCCTTTTAAGGACTATAAAATTTATTAATAAAAAAATGAACTTTCACTCATGCTCAACCAAGTTAAGCGTCTTGAAAAAGGCCCAAACTTTTAAGCAAGGTAAGGGCTCAATCTACCCTTCTACATTTTCAAGGAAGACCTGACTTATTCAACAATAGAAGAACTTATATACTAAATATAAAATCAAGGTAAATCTAAAAGAAAACCAATTCTTATTAATACACACCCAAAACTAGACTAACCAAAAATTTAGTTGGGATTTTCGTTTTCATTAAAGAGTGAAGAGAAGGTCGAATCTTCCTTACCCCCTGCATGCCAACTCAACTTCCAAAAGGCATAACCAACAACTTGTTAGAGGAGGGAAACATCGCCAAATTAGTAGAACACTATTAATTAAAGTTATCTAAATAAGACAACATTGTTATTTTCATTAAACTGTGGTCCTCAAAAAAGACTCCACCACTGATGTAAAAAGGATAAGATTGAATTGGAAAAAGCAAGGATGAACCGAAGAGAAAATATCTGAATGGAAAATGCTGCAGGGGACTCGCAAAAAGGAAGGCGCATGCATCTGTTTGAGCGAAACATTCGCTGCCAGAGCAGTAGCTACCAAAATTTCGCCCCAGGGAAGGGAACATTTAAAGGTTTTTAAAAACCAAATTTTTAGAAGAAGAATCTCCACAAGAAACTTTACTAGGGAAGGCGCATTTAATTGTTACAGAAAACGAATTTCTGGAGGAAATCGCCACAGGAATCTCACTGGTGAAGGTGCAATTAATTTGTTGAAGAAAAATAATTCTGGATGAATAAAATCACCGCAGGAAATTTTCGTTGGGGAAGGCGCATTTGATTTGTTGGAGGAAACAAATTTCTGGAGGAAATCGCAGCTCCGATGAGAGGACAAGAATGCAGGTTTTTGTTTTAAAGATTTAAGCATGGGCTCCAAAGTCTTAAGGAAGAGTTGTAGCCTTCAAAACTGTGTTGTTCCTGAGATAAATCAAACAGGGCCAACAAGTATTCGATTTTAATAAGGTACATGTAAGTAGCGTCGGTGCCACTCTAGATCACTACTTAGCTTTTAAAAAGGATCCTTCTACCGTGGAGTCAAACAACCCCACTGTGCGCCAATCAATAAATTCCAACTACGTAAAGTTACCCACCTAGAAAGGGATTTAATTGTTGAATCAGACGATAACGCTAGTACACGTGGATATTAAAAACTAATGATTGCATTGGTTTTATCGAAGATAGATATGAGGAATGAATATAACATTTTATGCACAATTATAGAGAGGGCCCTTTTATAGGGCCATAATACAGTCCTTGCAATTTAAAATATTTAAGAAGAATCGTGGGTTTAGAGGTGGATATTGTGAACTCAATTCAATCAATTCGTGAAACATTTGCACACAACCTCATTCAATTGAAACCTTGAAATGGATTATAAATAGAGAAGAAGGCATCCTTCTTCAATTGAATCTAGATCAAAATTTTTGAATGCTTATAATGATAATCTGTAGAAGAACAGATTTATTCCTAAGTAATCAATGTAACTGTATAAAAATTCTTAAGAAAACAATCCTTAAATATTCACTTCTTATCAATTCTACATATTCAATCATCTAATTACTCAGATCTTGACAGAATACCATAATGAAGGAGGTTGAATCTTGGTGTTGATCTTCAAGTTCACACAGTTTACGCAATTAAAAAAAATCATTTATACAAATTTGAATCCACATGTAATTACAAATTCAATAAAGTACCATAACCGACAATGAAGAAGGACCTCAAGATGATCTTCGGTGACTGGAATTCCTTTCGATCTCTCGCCTGTTAATCATTGTGACTTCTTTGGTACCTCCCAGCTAACACTACGAGTACTCTTCTTCCTCCTTATCCCCTCGAGCTGCAAAGGGGCCACGCACACAAAAACCAAAACGCTCTATCTCCCAACTTGCCTCACAAGGTAAATCCACCTCTCTCTTTCTCTCAAGCTGGGTATCCCAACTCTCACAAGTAAAATAGTAAAAAATTATATAGCATAACTTTACCCATAACCTATGTCTCCCATTCCCCTCCTTTTCATTTTCTTTCTAGGAGTTTTCTTCATGACAACTCTCCACTTGCACAATTAATTCACTTTTTAATTAGATAAATCAGAATTATTTCCACATTACATTTGTCACCCTTTCCCCAAGTTACACAAGTAATTCCACATTTTATTTTAATTAAAGTCAATTTCCCTCACTCATCCTAAAAGCGCTCCTTAAATCACTCCTAGTTATCTCTTTATTCCCCTTATTTCCAATTAATGACTAATGCCTTAGTAAATCTGAGTTGAGTTAAAATATGACACGTGTGTATTAAATCAATCTTTAGGTTTATTTCATTTTTCTTAATTTCTTAAATTGCTTTACCTAATTCCTATTTTGATTTAGTTAATAATTTAGTTTTAGTATTCTTATCAACTTAGGATTAATTTGTGAATAGACTTAGAATTTCAATTGGGAATTCACAATTAATAATTTCAGTCCTTAATATATTAATTAAAGCCAGCAATGCTTAATGATTTTACAAGGTTTAATTATTCTTTCAAGGTTTTCTAGGCCACCTAGATTCATTGACTCATATTTCATTTACGCGACGTGCCCTTCAAGATGCACTATGTGCTCCAAGGGTGTCACTCGGCTTTGAATGGTTTTGGTAGTTACCCAACCCTTGGAGTCAACACTCGATTCAAGTGACCTTGTGAAAGACTAATGTATTTTAAGGAATAAGGACCCTCCCTTATTACGCGCCTCTTAGAAATCTTCGTGAGCGATTATCTCAGTCTTCCCTCATGATATCGTGGACATCTCGAACTAGGTAATCGTTAACCTACATTTCGAGCCACGAAGGGAGTGTTAGTAGGCTGTGACAGGGACTCTGCCACACCTCTCCCTCAATATCCGGTCTATGTGCATGGCTCCTTTACTCATTTTGTGAGTCATATTAGAAAGCATTCGTCAGCATGCATTCATTAACAAAAATATTTCAATGATCCATACACAACATCATGATATAATCGATCATATGTCACATATGCATAGATGAAATAATCAAACCAATACAATCCACTCCCTGACTCAATCCGGAGTCCAAGAAGGTCTATTGATGCTATCGACATCCACAATCTGTCAATTGTCCTACACACTCAGGGAAAAGTCATCAATAGCATATGTCAATACATATATATCAAATAACATTAAATCATAACCATCAAGATCATCATAAAAATCCATCAGCATAACATATAACCATGTACTATAACCAAATCACTTGCATGCCAGTGTCCTCAAAGAATAATTCAATAACATGTGTTCGCAAGAGAATGATGTTACAATTAGGTACCAATCCTTATTTGTATCCTGTGATTCAATATGTCAACATTTTCCTCTGGTGTTATATATGTATATATATATTCTATTAATTCTGGAAACTAATGTATGTTTCCTATATAGGTCGGCTATGGTTAACAAATCCCTCACGTTTTTTCTCTAGAAATAATATCACAAGTTTAAGAGTGATTTTATTTGAAAATATCATGATTATTTTGCTCAGTGAGAGCATCACTCTCATACTCATGGTTACTCTCACTCTCATACTCATGGTTACTTGCAGGTCCTCTTTGTATAAGAAAATGCAATGATGTCATTTGTTGAATAACTCGACCGATAAATTGTGTTCTAAGGTAATGTTTAGTTCATTTATTGCCATTCATTTTCATTTGATGTTATATATCATGTGGTTATGATTATAACATTGTACTCTCATTTGTTCATGGTTCCCTATAACACTTGCGCGTACTCTATCTCCAGAAGCTGAGACTGCAGGTACTAGTTTCATTTAACAACCCACTAAATTTTCTCTCAAAATAATGATAACGAGTTTGACCCTGGATGGTCTCCTTCACAAGATGAACATCAAGTGTGTTATTCATAATAATAATAATAATAATAATAATCTATTTTTAAGGTCACGGCCAAGCTAGCACACCAAATTGGTGTATGAGACCCCCTTGTTTGTGGGACAAGGGACCCCCCTCCGCCCAACGATTTGACTGGTAAAGTCTACGAAGGTATACATACCCTACCCCCCTCTGGATTTGAACCTATGACCTCTTAAGAGGAAACACATGTTATGGTGAATGGTTACTCATATGAGCCTCATGTATTATTTCAACTCTTCGTTCTTAGTTCGTAACTCTGTTTTTGGTTACACCTTCTTAAAGTAAACACCCATCTCATAGTATGCCGATGGGTCTGGTGCTTTGATTATTAGAGCCCTGTATTGAGTACGCCGAACCCATAATTAGGGTGAGGTTTTTTTTTAATGAATAAAAATACTCCCATTTTATTTTATTATTGTTATCTATTCACATACGACCTTGACTTTCGTCGAGGGTTTTAAAAATGAAAACCCTTGAATCTTTATAAGTTAAAAACTCTGATATTATATCTATGTGTGTAAATATCGTTGGTTTCCTTGGCTTTTATATGCATTGTAATGTTCTAGTTTTCATATTCTACATAGTATTTATTTAAAGTAATATATCCTACCGGTTTAATACCATGCTTGGGGTCACTGCACTCTTTCAGATTAAGTCTTTCATGCGCTTCTAAATACATAGTTGTTTTTATATTTAAGGCATATCCTTTTTGTTCTCTATACAAACTATACACTATGGAAAATAATAATTACATATTAAATAACATATATTGTTATGCGTGTAGTATTTACTAATGCCTTATTGTACATTGTAGAGGACTACTTTCTTTCTTCTTGAACACCATTCTAATAACCAATAAATCTCTTGCGTAACTATCATTATATAATCTGAACTATTCTTCTTTGTTTTTTTTACAATACTTGTAAACAATATTTCATTTAAATATAAATAATAATATAATAATACATAGATACTTCTTTCTATAAATAAACCTACACTAGGAATAATGTAGAACTAGTACTATTTTTTATGGCCATTCACACTCCATATGTATTTTTCTACAATAAAATTATTAATAAATATAACACAAAAATGTCTATTTTTAGTTATGACTAGACATTCTATAGACTATTTATTTTGCATCAAAATCAATAATAAAAAAAACCCAAAAAATTCTATCTTGAGTCTTAACCAACATTGCAATAACTAGAAATTATTTTCTAATGTTATTATTTTCATGTTCTATCAGATAAGAGAAAGAAATAAAAACATATCTGAGTTTGCTTCAAAATTCAAGGAGCAAAATGAGTAGAAAATCTAGTTCCTCCCAACCAGAGACCTGAAAAACTACAATTACATGTTCTCGCCACCCCGAGCCTTAATATTTATTCCATAGGGACTAAAAATTGTATAACCCTTTCCATAAAAACTCAGAGTTTGACTCTTTCTCAGATCCTCTCCACAAGTACTCAACAACGTCCTACCTCCTCTATACTTGAATTTTCTTGTAAAACCAAGAAGAAAAATAGCTTTCCTAGGTCTTTTTTCAAGTTATCCTCATAGGTAACCCTAGGGAATCTTCTAGGCCTAACTTTGTGCTAGCTTGTTCCCTCACGTCCCACATATTTGGGAGTAGGTTTACACTTTTCCACATGGACAATATTTAATGGTTTTTATTCCTTTTCACTCTCCCCCAGAATAAAGATTTACTCTTTTTAACTTGATCCTCTAAAAGTTTTTTTCTAGTAAATTAAAATAATAATTACCAAAATATTCACCATCATCAATGTTAATGATGATATAATTTTCAAACAAGTATTTTTCCAACTTTCTCAACATAGCATCAAAAAATAAAATATTCAAGTGTTTATAAATGGAGGGAGATTAGACTTCACCCTCAACCATGTTTCCCAAGATAAGAGAAAATCCAATGTCCAAGAAATCTCTTCATGTTGTAGTTAGCCTATCCTTACAATCCTCCAATCCAAGGAAACTCCTCAACTCACCTCCTTTTTTTTAGTCACCTCCCCACAACTCAACATATGCAATGAGTGTTTCCAACACACCTATACACCTCATAATTTCCCAATGAAATGAAAAAAATTCTAACATCCTGCTTTTGCACACACATGATTTGACTTATTCTTTGAGGACACTTGCATGAAAGTGATCCAATTTTTAGTATATGATTATTTGTATGCTTATGGATGCTTATGATGATGTTGGATTATGATGTTATGTTATTTGATATCTATCTATAGACATGTGCTATTGACGAGTTTCTCCTGAGTGTGCAGGACACTTGGTAGATTGAGGATTCTGATGGCATCAATGGACCCCCTAGGACTCTGGATTGAGTCAGGGAGTGGACTGTATACGATTTGGATATTTTTATTTTTTTCATATGTAACATATGATCCTGTATATTATGATGTTGTTTATGGATCATTGACATGTTTCATTGATGGATGTAGGATGGAAATTTATTTCTAATCAGATTCACATTAGGAGTAAAGGGGCCATGCACAACAACCAAATATTGAGGGAGAGGTGTGGAAGAAGTCCTGCCATAGCCTACTAACACTCTCGTTGTGGCTCTAAGTGTAGGTAAACAATTACCTAGTTTAAGAGATCCATGATACCATGAGAGTAGACTGAGACAGTCACTCATGAAGATTCTAAGGGGTGTATAATAAGGCAAAGTCCTTATTCCTTAAAGGCCCTTAGTCTCTCACAAGGTCACCTAATGGAGTATTGACTCCAAGGGTTGGAAAACCACCAAAATTAGTCAAAGGCGAGTGTCACCCTTGGAGCACGTAGTGCGTCTTGAAGGGCATGTCGCATAAATAAAACATGAACAAAGGAAAGTGGAACCCCTGGAGCACATAGTGTGTCTTGAAGGGCACGTCACATAAATAAAACATGAATAAAGGCGAGTGGAACCCTTGAAGCATGGAGTGCGTCCTGAAGGGAACATCACGATTTTTTATAAAGGTGGGTCAATGAACCTAGGTTTCTAGAAAACAATTTTTGACATGTTCAGCCTTAAAATAATTATTAAATGAGAAATTGTATTAACTATAAAATCCGAATAAAAATTCTAAGCCTAGTTGAAAATTTAGCCTAAGTCTAAATAGGGTAAGAAGACTAAAACTTAAATAATAAATTAATAAAAGGGGGATGAACAAAAAACAAGTTAATAATTAAATAGGATAAAAGTTTTATCTAAGTATTTAATTATATGGTTATGTGCAAGAAATATTAAATTGGAAATTAGGTTAAGAAAGGAAATAAATATAAAAAGGAGGTGTAATCATAGAGAGGAATCTAGAGTCTAGTTAACTAGAGAAGAATCCCACTTTTAAATCCACACGGAATTAGAAAGGTGTAGTCTTAAATTAGGAATAAATGAATAAAATAGAAAAATGAGTGATTTAAGAAGCGCTTTTAGGCAATGTGAAGAAAAGTGAATTTTAATTAATTTAAATTTTTGAAATTTTCTTGTGCATCTATTGAGAGGGTGACAAGTGTACGGGGGAGGGGAAATTCTAAAATTTATTAATTAAAATTGAACTAAAACGTGAAAAAGGATTGTGTCTTGGAAAAATTCTATAAAGAAACTAGTAAGGAGGAAAAGAGGATGATATCTGGTATGTATAAAGTTATGCTTCTGGAATTTCTTTGACTGATTTTTCTTATGGGATTTGGGATACCTAGCTCGAAAGGAGAGTAGTAGGTCAACCTTACGAGGCAAGCTCGGAGCTATATTTTTCTCAGGTTTTGTGTGTGTGGCCCCTTTGTGGTTCCAGGGGCTAAGGGGGAAGAAGAGAACCCCTAGTGTTGGCTGGGAGGTACCGATGAAGTCTCGATGATTATAAAGAATGAGTGAGGAGGAATGTCATATGCCGAAGAATATCAACAAGCCATTTCACCAGTTACGGTACACACATTTAATATTGTAATTGTAATTGAGTTAAAAATGTGTAATGGGTTTTTGAAATTAGTTGGGAAAGTTTGCTTGATATTGTATAGTTGGGATTAAATTTAGATGGATTGCCATTCTTGATTATTAGAATTTTCTCACTCGTTTTCATCCTTCCTCGACTCTTTCTCTCAGAGTAAAGAATGTATCTATTGATTAAACTTTTGTTTTCTCCATGGCGACACCCCTGCTCTAAAGTTCAGTAATTGGATCCCTTAGTAATTAATTTTGTTTTTCTCATTGTTGATGTAAGGGGTCTGGCTCTGCACCTGTAATATCGTCAAAATTTAGAATAATTAAATTCTAAGTGAACTTTAGTATAATTTCCATTTTTGGAAAATTCGAATTTCGAAATTATTTGCCATTTATGGAAAATCCAAATTTGGAATTTTTATTATTGTAATTAATTATTTGATCAATGTTGGGCAAAGATTTGACTAGCCCAACTAACCTCTTTTATTTTGACACATGTGAAAGACAAACTTTTTATAAATTAAATGTTGGAAGACAAATGGGACAACCAGGTTCAAAATAGCTGACCATGAATCCATGAGTGGGGAACAGGTTTGAGTTACCTCAAGGATGATTTTTACAAGTGGAAAATGTGGGATCTGACCACTAGAAGCCCCTAAAAATCAGGGATTTGTAAAGTTGTGAATTTCCCAAGGAGGGAAGGAAAGACCTAGGCACAAGATGCATATAAAAACAACATATGGAGGAGGTAGGACACTGCTTAGTATGTTGGATAAAGGAAATCTATCTTTGTTTTTATGATCAGTGTGAGTGTGAGCCAAAGGAATTTATGATCTGTGGATGGTGACTATAGCTAAGGAGGATCATTCAGTTTTCCCTTATGGACTCATGGTCAGGATAGGGTGTGAACATGGAAAGTGAACTTGGTTGTTATGTTCTATGGTTGGGTGGAATGTGGTTGTTCCATTTTTATTCTAGCATCAGGTTTCATATATGTATCTTGACTTGCATTCTTTGTCAATATTATGTTTGATTATTATTGGTTAGGAATGTGATGGTTTATTATAGTTCAAGGATACTATATTGTTTTAATTCAAGCGTGATGATGGTATAGATGTGTGTGTGTGTGTGTGTGTGTGTGTGTGTGTGTGTGTGTGTGTGCTCATCCATACAGAAATAGCATAACTATTGTATGTTCCTATTAATCATTAAATATGGTTATACATATATAAACGACTGAATATACATATACATGTGTTCATGAAAATATATGATAGAACAATTGTATGTTTCTAGAGGTCATTAAATATCTTTATAGATATGTAAATGACTGTATATACATATATGTGTTCATACATAAAGGAATGATAAAACTATTGTTATATTCCTATGGACCATTGAATGATATATATGTTGAGTTACTATTTCAAATCTGCACAAATACCATAGAGAATAAATAGAATGAATAATAGTCCACATATATTCTTTATATTATCTATAACCATAGAAAATAGTGATTCAATAGTCTATAAATGTATTGCAAAAGTAGTTGTCACAATCAATGAACCTTGTTCAAAATATTTACAAAACAACTTATGTATTCAATCGATCATGGTTCAAATATTACTGTGGAGTACCATAGGAAAAAGAATCCATTACCACTTGTATTGTAGACAAAATATAAGAAAATGCATAAAATATGTACACATAGATCAGAACTCAAATACCTTTCTAGCAAGAGGTTTTTCTTTATCTGATTACATGGATTTGCATAACCTGCAAAGGAGAAGGATGAGGGCTTAGTAAACTATGCTATCATTTTAATGGAAGTCTAATTTTAAGAATAAAGTTAAGGACAATACTTAGCTTGAGTTCTTCAAAGATTCAGATCTCCCAGATATTCTTTGGTGATAATATACCCACGATCTAGGAGGAGGAGGAGTGGACCCAAAATTGGTTGATGGGTACCCTCGCAAAATAAAACAGGGCCCCATCATTAATTTAATGTAACTATGCATAAATATTCACTTATAAAATAGATAAAGTGAAAGTAAATAACTAGCATCAAAATAGAATGTGCATTGAATGAACAAACAAGAAGCAAACATTTATATTTCTCCAAACCCTGTGTGTTTTCACTTTAAACTCTTTTAAGCATCTAAAGTGGCGCATAAAGATGCATCTTGTGTGTTCACATGTTCAAAAGAGGTGCATAAGAGTTGCGACCTGTGTATTATTCCATTTGAACCACAACAATTAAATAACACTACAGTAAGAGCCAAATCCCTCCCGACAGAGAATCGTTTTATAACCAGAGGGTGCAGACAATTGTCGTTTCAAATGATTACAACCTTGTTTATATTGCTAATTATATGCACAGAAGATAAATATGAAAACATTTCACAGAGTGTAGATTTACAAATTCCACAGAGAATGGATATTGCTATAGATATTACACAGAGCATAAATCTACAACTTCCTACAAAGAATTAAAATTGCTATACATATATTTACGCAGAGCGTAAATTACGATTTCCACAGAGTGTTAACATATTTTACACAAAGCGTAATTACAAATTCCCATAGAGGGTTTTATACTGCTATTTATCATTTTACACCGGATGAACTTTACATACTTTCCCACAGAGGATCGATTTTACCATAAATACATTTTCCCTACATGTATACACAGATATGTATACACAAGAACTAATTTACGAATTCCCAGAGAGTTAATTTTTGATATATATATATATATATATATATATATATCTATAT